>MU628187.1:0-70119 GCA_025688815.1 Aspergillus carlsbadensis
CACCAATATAAGCCATAAACAGTTTGACTTAGCTAACAAATACGTCTTATGGAGATACTCTCGCTCAGCTACTACCATCCTCGACTGTCTAGACTCGGGCCGCATTAAAGACCTTAGGAGATTCGCGCGACGTGGGGGACCGGATATCAGTGACCTCCGAGATGTACCTGTCCCTTTTGCCGTTTATCATTTGTTCTTTACTTTTGCGTATCGAAATCGTGCTGACCACTAGGAACGGATCCAGTATCCGTTGCCTCAAGACCAAAGTGTATACTCGCATCATCCACCAACCTTGGCTTCGGCGGGGGGTAATCAAGAAAGCTCCTTCACATCCACAGGAGCAACACGTACTACGTCGACTTTGAGCAAAAGCCGGAGAAGAGCTGCAGCGGCCACACGGGGGAGGCATCGCCGTAGGAATACCGCCTCCAGCTACGGCCTCCTTCGAGACATCGATGCAGTGATGCTGAAGAAGAACAAGCAAAAGAACACTACCACCTACGACGCGAACTTCGAAAGACATTTGATTCAACATGGGATATACCCCTGCACCTTTCGAGACACTGACGACAAACGGCTGACACCGCCAAAGAACTTCAGCTCTATCAAACGTCGGCTAGCCCGACGCCGGGCATCGATCTGAGAACTATCGAAAATATGTCCAACGAAATTGAGGCTGTTCATGATCGCGCTTGCTGTGAGCAAGAAATCATAGAATCGATGGTACCTTTTATTGAAGGACTAAAGGATCGATTTCTGTGCAAAGGAGGCCGAGTATGGGACAACTTCGTCCCGTTGACCGACGCGAAAGTCAAGCTGGTGATCCCAAAACCGGACCGGTTCTATGCCTCACACGCCCATGCACTTCTCAACGAAGAGGTCTGCCGTGAGCTCAGCCGAACAATTATACCCTCGAGAAAAGATGAGCTTACTATTTTGCCGAACTTCTCTCTCGAAGTAAAAGGCCCCGTGGGGCCGGGGATGTCGTAAAACGACAAGCCTGTTATAATGGTGCGTTTGGATCTAGGGCTATGCATTCCTTGCGCGAATACATCCACCAAGCAACAGCAGAAAAGGGCAGGGGAGGAGATAAAAACGAATGTGAAGAAAGCACATTGTTTGATGACAACGCGTACACAATTTCATCCACGCTCGAGTCCAGTACTGGGACGCTAACCCTCTACACAACTCATCTAAGAAAAAGAAAGCGGGCCGATGAGCCAAACCAGGATCCCGAACAAATTATGGCGCGCCTTGGATCCTGGTCCACAATCAATGGCCCCGACGAATTATTGGGGGCTATTTCTACGTACAGGAACGCACGAGACTGGGCTAAAAAGCAGAGGGAAGAGCTCATACGGAAGGTGAACGATGCAGAGTTCTCTAACAAGGCTGGTCCCTTAGGGGATGGGGGAGCCGAGACTGTTTCACGGAAACGGAGACGAGTGTTAAGAGGCCGAAGCTCCCGGCGACTTACATGAGAATCGACGTACGGCAAATCATATGCTTTGGATAGATGGAACATTTTGCACTTTCGATTCTATAGAGCGTTTCGTCTTTCTTGAAGACAAGAGAGGGCAAGGCTTATGGTAGAGTGCTGAGCCTAGATGGTTGTTATGGGCATATAAAACGATTCATGAATAGAGGAGGGAATATTTGATGTATATATATATTTAGATACTATATTTTTACATCGAGCATAGATAACGGAGATCCCTGGCGAGCATATTGAGCCCACGATGGGGCTATCTCTCTGAGCTGTGGCTTGTGCCCCGCCGACCCCGCGATCGTTGTCGAATGCAGTTGTCGGTCAATCCATGACATAACCGTTTGAGTGCCCATTTGCATCATTCCTCTCTACCACTCTCCTCTCTTCTCCTCTCCTTTACACACTCCTTAACACATTAAGACAAAATGGAGTTTGACCCTAAGACCCGTGAGTGTTATCATTGCTCCAAAAAGGTATCGGACTAACCCCGTTCAACCTCTCAGCGCAATACCTCACCTCCGACAAGAAGAGCTTCGCGAATAAGTCTGCCAACGACCGATGGCCCGTCATCGTCGTGAGTACAGCGATTATATCAATTACCCTGATTCAGCTAATAAGGAAATTGTCAAGACCGGAGCCATTGACGACCTACATCGGTCCGTTGCCGACGTCACCGACGAAGAGAAGCGCAAGGAAGGAAAAACTATCATTGAGGGGCTGGCAGCGCTGAAATATGAGATTCAGCATAACAGGCAATTGACGTGAGCCCCTACTGTATCCGAGATATTTATTTCGGTGTGCTCATTGCTTATCGGTTGTTTAGCCCTCTCATCGACGATGGCGAGCCCGGTATCGAGGAATATAATGAAGAGCTGGAAGAGCGGGGAAACCCCAAGTGGCATGATGTCGCCTGGCTCTTTTCGGAGTGCTATATGTGTACGTCTTGTTGGATATCGGAACTATGTACAAACTTGAGGCTGGCGTTGACGCTCGGAAACAGATAGGCGCATGGCCACCCTCTTCGCCCGCTCAACACACTGGAACAACTACGACGTCTTCGCACGCCAGAAGTTGTCCACATTCAAGTCCTCTCGTCCCGCCGTACTCGAATTAGCCGCTAGATACAAGGAGCTAGCCCTCGAAGCAGAGAAGGGACACAACACCGAGGAATCCGATCGCCTGCTTTTCACCGAGATGTGCGAGATCTGTCTATGGGGCAACGCAACGGACCTCTCTCTTCTAACCTCTCTCACATACGAGGATATCCAAAAACTTCAAGGCTCCAAAGCACGGAAGGCCGCAGAGAAAAACATCCTGGTCAACGACTTGGATGCCGCATTCGATGTACTCCGTGCCGCGCAGAAGGAGAAGAAGCAGGAGCGCAGGGTCGATATTGTGCTTGATAATGCGGGCTTCGAGCTCTTTGTCGACCTCATTCTAGCTGGATACCTCCTATCCGCCGGGATCGCGACGACGGTGGTCCTCCGTCCAAAGGTCATCCCCTGGTTTGTGTCAGACGTTGTGCCCCGCGACTTCGTAGACCTCATCCAGGCTCTCGCGGATCCGCAGGGCTTCTACACGGCGCCCGACGAGACGGGCAAAGGATATCCCCCTCTCGCAGATAAGGAAGTCGAGGAGGTCAAGTTCCTCTTCGAACAATGGAGCCACTTCCACGCAGAGGGAAAGCTCATTATTCGCCCTCACCCCTTCTGGACAGCTGGAGGCTCCTACTGGCGTCTTCCGCACAATGCACCGGATCTCTTTGAGGACCTCAAAGAGGCTGAACTCGTCCTTTTCAAGGGTGATCTAAACTACCGCAAGCTAGTGAGCGATGTACGTCTCCATTTCCTTCCTTTTCAAACCAACCCTACTATCAGATGTTAATTTCGAATCACCACAGGCCGCCTGGGACCCAACCACTCCCTTCACAACGGCCATCGGCCCGCTAGGCCCGCACTCCGGTCTCCGCGTGCTATCCTTCCGCACCTGTAAGGCTGATACCGTCGTCAGTCTCCCCGCGGGCAAGGACGAGGAACTTCAAAAGGAGTACCCCGGCGGTGGATCTGGTGGCCGTGAGTGGGCGTGGAGTGGGAAGTGGGCCGTCGTGTCGTTCTGTGATGGGAAGGTTTGAGTGAGTGGTGGTTGACGATTGATGATTCGACGTTTGCCTTCGTCTGTTGGGGTACATACAGGGCAGCATGCTACAATGTGTTTAGAAATATAGATCATGTAGGTTAGATTTGGGTGTGTCGGTGGATAGATCTACGGTCGGGTTGAGTTAGGTAGTGTTTCTCGTCTTACGAATGTCCCAAGCTGATTCCTCCCGACAGCCACGCAGATTTGTTCAAATTTGACCACTTTCAGTGTCACCGTCTCAGATTCCAACTTCAAGTTGCAGAAAAGCCACTGCAGATGTATTGCACTTTTCCCCTGGCGATTATACCGGCATTACTAAACGCGTGGGAAATCAGTCCGGGAAAAAGTCCTATACTCAGTCAATCCTCGGAAACAGACAAATAACGAAAATGTCGTCAGCGATTGACAACACATGCCGGTATTGCCGACATATTGGACGTTGTACGAGTCATTCAACACAATATGTTGTACTCCCGACCTGTCGCTGAAGTGCTTGTATTGCCCAGCAATGCATCAGGTCGAGCACAAAAAGCCGCACGCCCGGTTTGAAGCAAACGGTCGAAGGGAGCTGTTGGTAGAATCCATGGGAAAGGCGTCATTTTTTTTTCCCTGAAGGAAGAACAGGGAAGCTGAGAAGGCATCATGAAGACGTAGATCCACAGATGGTCTGTTCCGCGGCAGTAAAAGATTCCGAGGAGAATCGCCTGAAATAGCTCGGCGAGAATTGGCAAAAGACATGATCGCTGTGTTGAACCCATGGTTGAACCTGAAATCTCTATGTGGTGACTGAGCAACTTTAGAGCCGCTGATCTGGGCCAGAAGCTCCGGGTCTCAGTATCCTATCTCATTATGGTCAGCTTAATATTGATTTCTAACTCTGGAGGCATTGACGGTAAAGATCAAATGCCTCGCTTTGCTTGATGGTTTCCAAGCAAACGTCGACACGTGCCCATAGAGCTTAGGAACGAATAATTCAGGCACTTTGGTCTTGTTGCTTTTTCCGCAAACGGCCATGTGCTCGAAAATTAGGACAGTTTGAACTTTGAAGAGATGGAATCGCCCTCCAAGAACCAATCCATCACATCTCCAAAATTCGGGGGCATTAGCGAACGGCAATTAAGTGCTTGAACTTTGAAGAACTGGTTTGGGGTCTTTGGTGCTGTCAGACGCAGCCAAGAAGCATGGCCAAATCCTTAGCACAAATGAAGGTTGCCCTAGGCCAAAGTAAGCCTCGGGCGCATTTTAGTTGCCAGGTGGCAGGGCCAGGCCGCCAGGGTTTCCTGCCCATTTCTTTTTCTTTGGGCCAGCCAACTTTTAAGCTCTTCCTTGGAGTGTTCGCAAGTACGGAGTAGGACGTACAGAACACACAGGACCTCGACCGCCGCGGGGTAGCCTGAGCGGGCCAGCGGCGACCTCGAAATGACTCCGAGGTCGCCACAAAATCTCGCCACTGTCAGATCTCCTAAGCGAGTCTTGTCCATTCCAAATTCATTCACTGGAACTCAGCTGGAAAGATGAAGTGACAGTCTAATTGGCTCGACCTCGGTTTCAGAAGGCCCCGATGAACTTCTCAAGGGGCTCTAACCAGGGATTACGCAAATACAACGTACTTCCTACAACCTTGAAGTTCCTAGGTACTCCGTGCCCCTCCGACTTTCCGACTCCCGAGTCTCACGACTCTCCAGGCTGGCTCATCAGCTTGACCGAATCAGAAACCTGTCGCTCATCAAATTTTTTCGGTTAAACAAGTCTGGCGAACCAGGAACGAAAGAACCAGGGATACGTTTACACATTTAGAACCAGTCAACACAATTGCCTCAATAATAATATCTCGTACTCCCCGCGATCATACTCCTCCGATAAATCCCCGGTGGAGAATGCTGTGAACTACGGGACCCATTTGCCTATCGTATCTGCGAATTCAGTGGGGGGCAGCATTGATAGCCATTATACTTGCTGCTTCCGCAGTCACCAACCTGGGCTGGTGGTGCACATCGCTCACCGATTGGAGGATATACCCTCGAGACGCCGGCTCCTCATCTGATAAATGCGGCCAGAAACAGCCATTGGGGATTCGCGCAGTGCGGCGGAAATGAACAAGTGCGACTGTGCTACTTGCAGGGCATCCGTGGATCCTCTTTACACTATTGAGTTTCCTCCAATTCCAGGTTCCTGGCCCTAGCCTGAACACCCCACCCATGCCAGGCACACCTCAGCTCCGAAGGATTTAATGTACCCTCGTTACCCTAGGTTCGCCTCAAATCTGTGGCTTCGTTGCCTGCCTGTACTCGACTCCTCTCGATCATGCGCTGAGATGACCGTCGTCCTGATACATTCCGGGTTGCCGATTCCAGAGCCCAACCGACAATAACCTGACTTGACCAGATATACCTGTCATCATACGACCCATACTCGAATTCTCGCACATAGATCACTCTTACTGGCCGCTGGACATCAATCGCGAAAATGCAACTTCCCCCCACCGACGTCCTTTTGACTTGGCCGCCGGCAAACTATACAAACCCTGTCACCCGTGGAAATGCGGTACTCATAGTGACAATTACTTGCTTAATCCTATCTACGCTGGTTACCATTCTTCGAATCTACACCCGGATGAGGATAACATGTACCGCTGGCTTAGACGATGTGCTGATCATCTTTGGTCTTGTTCGTCGTGTTCCTTCCCTTCAACATTCTACATCGGATCCATGCCTGACTGATATTAGGGCTTTGCGATTGCCATGGGTGCTGTACTGTCTGTGGCAGAACAAAAATGGGGATGGAACCGACATATCTGGGACGTACCGCTAGATTGGCTCCCGACGGTCTCGAAGCTGAATCTCACCTTCCAAATACTCTTCTCCCTGTCGTGCTCTATAACCAAACTTTCCCTGCTATGGTTTTGCAAGCGGCTGCTCGGTGCTGGAAGCAAAGGTCTCTCTTCGCCTTACAACATTGCGATGATAATAGGCATGGTCGTTGTGGGGCTGTCCAGTGCCCTTTTTATACTCTTTAGCATATTTCAGTGCCTGTGAGTTCGCTATCCCCTCATTATATCGCATGGGTTCTAATTTGTGTAATTTGGTAAGTCCGGTTCACGCCTATTGGGACTTGGAGCCACAGTATCCGCACCGTTGCCTCAATGACGGGGCGATCGTGTTCTCTGCCAGTGTCATCAACATCTTCACTGATGTTCTGGTGACTATCCTGCCAATGCCTCTGATCTGGAACTTGAAATTGCCCACACGACAACGAGTTGCTGTGATATCTATTTTCGCGTTGGGAATCGTGGTCGATATTGCCGGATCACTTCGAACAGTTTACGTCTGGAAAAGTATGATCGCATCCTATGACACTACATGGGAGGGGTGGCCTGTTCTCCTCGCAGCAACGGTGGAAATCAACCTTGGCTTGGTACGTGAACGCTTTTCCTAGCACATCACGCCAGAAACCTATCGCTGACCTTCTTAGATTTGCACCTCAGCTCCTGCGCTCCGACCCTTGGTCACATTCTTCCTTCCCCGCCTGCTCAGCTCTACCCACCGATACGGGTCCAACCGCCAGAGTCGCTCCTTGAAGCTATCCTGGAGGATACGGTCAACAACAGATGCATCAAAACACTCTAGAGCTTCGCGCCATTTTGCATCCCGGGGTGAGACTCCAGCCGAGCGATTAGAAGTGTTCCGCACTGTGGAGATGAAAACATACTCCGAGTCTCGTAAAGACCAATCCATTGGGAACGCCTATGACATATCTACGGACCGCAACTATCCGAAGCATGCAGACGAGATACATCTCAACAACGGAAGTGGGATCTTTCAACCCTCATCCGCCAGCGAGAGATCAATATCACCACCTTCGCCCTCGGTCAGAAGCGACCCGAGGGGTATTCCCCCCAGCCGAGCGAACGAATCAGTGTAACAACATTTATTGAATTCTTTCTCCTATGTTTTATGTATAATGAGCTTTATGGGATGATTTATGGGCGGATATACTCTTTAAATTTTGATTAAATAAAATAATGCCTCATGGTTTTTGAGCATTGGACTCTTGGAGGTTGCCACGAACCACTGCATCTTCACATGAAACTCGCGGAGCGAATGGAACCTCAACTCGTTCTCTTGCAGGGATCGGAAATTACGTTATAGGACGCCTTAGCTTGTTTCTTCGAGTTCCTGAACTTGCTGAGGTTCTGGAACGGCGATAAAGTTTGATGGTCTTACACTATATCAGTGGATTCAAGTCCGAGCGGCCAATAAAGTAAGTTTATGTACTGACACTTGGATGAAGGCTGTGGAAAGCTGATTGAAGTGCCGAGGTGATAGTACGACTCCGTACTAGTATCACTTTGGTCAACTGGACATCTACTGCGAGTGGTAAGAGTTCTACACTCGAGATGGCTCCGAGGTATATGTATCCGGAGACGTAAGGGACGTCTTCGTTGTGATCAACATGGTATACGAGCATACCAGGTTTTCCTTTCCAATTATCGACATCGGTGCTTCGTCTGTTAAACTCCAACAATAGCCTAGGTAACCACTGCGGACACTATATTCGCAGCTTTAGTACTGACAGGGCTAGCGCCTAAAAGCTTCCCCCATATACTTTTTCCGAGATGAGGCCCATGGTGTGGTTAGTAAGTTCGGATAGAAGAATTGTAGGGTCAAAATACTCAAGGAATAAAAAAACAAATGATCCCCAGAGCCAGAATCGAACTGGCGACATTCTGATAACAAAGTAATATTACAGTCAGACGCGATCAACCAACTACACCATCCGGGGATAAGCAATAGCAAACTTTAAATTTTTTGCATCTATAAGCAGGTAGCAGGGAATCAGCCTAAGCTGCCTCCCCGGCCCTCGACACTTGAGCTTTGCGCTGTCCCTATTTGCTCGACCACATTCTAGACATCTCACGCCATGCATATCCCAGCGGACCTCAAGTCGAGTCATGACAGGCCATATCTGCCCCCTCGGTTCATCAGATTAAATAGGCGCACTAGAAATTATACGCAATTCTACCTCCATAAAGACGGTAACAGCACAATCACGGGGCTAAACCTGTCAGTCCGAGAGAGAGCCACTTCAGTACTCCGTACTGAGTAGCCCGTGCCCGTGACAGTGAGTTGAACCACAGAAGTCTAGCTATATATAAACCTCCTGTATGATACTATCGTTGTCTTATTGGATTTACAAGGAATATGAAGACCCGTGGCCGTTCTCACTAACGATCAACCAGCTTGAGGGGATCGAGCGTAATCCAAGATATTCCAGTACTCATGAGCTCTAAACAAAATCAAGCTGTCACGAACATCACCCCCGATGGTCTAGTTGGATATGGCGTTCGGCTGTAATGGAACTCAATCTTTGTAACCGAAAGGTCGCCGGCTCGATTCCGGCTCGGGGGAGTTTTTTTTTTTTGTTTTCTAGTTTTATTTTTTCCCCCCCCACAAAAACCCAGCTTCACTATAATGTGGCGGCACATCTCACTTTTCTCTTTTTTGTTTCTTCCCTCGCTCTAATTGCAATCTAGATAACTAGTGACTTTCTTATCACAAAACGGTATTCATTACTCCCGTGGCCAGACCCGATAACACGCTGCGACACCCATGCTGCACCGCCGGCCGAGGGGATGACCAAGCATAATAAGCAACAAACCAAGAACAAAAAAAATGTAACAAAAGGTGTAGATAGATCCCCAGAGCCAGAATCGAACTGGCGACATTCTGATCACAAGAAGAACTCCATTACAGTCAGACGCGATAAACCAACTACACCATCCGGGGATTTATGGACAGGGTCGCGAGATTTAGTGGCTTGGATTTCTTTAGGGCTTCATTTCCAGCCCTACACCACTCTATCGAGAGAATGCAACGTATGGCTACCCACCATTGTGCTAATGCAAGGAATCATTTTTACCTGTTGATGCACATAGGAGAAATGTAATGCTGCAGGGGCGAACGTTCCATCCTCGATACACTGTTCTTGTTTGCTCTTGCAGGAGTCTTTCGTCTACGGGATGGACATACATTAGATCTCCTCCAGTCGCCGGGTAGATCGGGGTAGACCACCTCGACACTGCCCAGGTGCACAGTCTCTGCTACAACAACTCAATCTTCGCCCAGCTCCAATGCCTAGACACGTCCCACAGACGATGCCATATCCAATTAGCCTGAGCTTCTCGCCCGGCTAGGGTCGGATCAAGACTGCCATGGAAGACGAGACATCCCAGTCTCAGCCCGCTCTTTGTTTCAGTCTGAACGTTAGAATGTCTTCAAGCGGCAGTGTCCTTGAGCTGGTATGGGTCTGTCGTGAGGTTCGAGGACTCATCCGGTCTTGAAAGGTATCAGTGGACCAAACCCAGTACTAAGCCGCACGCTGGAAAGACGATGAAAAACAACTGGCGGAAGAAAAGAAAAGCAAACCAACAACGGCTGGTCCTTCGTAGGGCTTGTCGAGCGAGACCTTTGATTATCTAATTGGTATTCAACTTATCAAAAAGTAAAAAAGTTGTCTGTTGTCCCCCGAGCCGGAATCGAGCCGGCGACCTTTCGGTTACAAAGATGTTTTCCATTACAGCCGAACGCCATATCCAACTAGACCATCGGGGGCTGTTGCTCCGGTTTCGGAGACTTGTGATATATAGCCCAGTTAGCTATTTGTTCCTTAAACCAATTGCAACCACCTTTCTACATATCGCCCTCCAACGTTTTCCTGAGGCATGTGTACCCCCTTTTTGGAGGCTAAATGGTGCCATAAGACTCTAGATTACGGTTAAGTTCGCCAAAAGCCTTGTTTAACTTTTCGGGTAGCTAATTTTGGAGAGAGAGATATACAACGTATATACACACATATATACACACATATAACGTGCCAGGTTGCTGAACATGCAATCCTCGCCTTTTGCGGAATTGCGGTATATAATCGCGCGGTGTGAACCGACACGGAGCACCTCCATCTGCCTGTTTGTCGTGGCATATCCCAGGGTACTGCAGCTCATAGAGCCCGGTGGTTCCCGTTGGCCTCTCAATCCCTCTTCAAGCCAACCTTGCCAGCCTTCCTCAACCCGAAAAACCCAACCACCGTACACAGAATCATGAACCCAAACATGGTCCAGAAGGCCGCCCGGTACCCAGCCATCAGAGCCTCGGCCGATTCGTCGTCCCGCTCGTCCGTCACAACAGTCGAGATGACCTGCAGAATAGCCAGACCCAGAGCACTTCCGAATTGCGCCGCCGTGTTGAAGACTGCGCCCGCCAGTGCTTGCGTGTCATCGGGGAAGCTATTGGTGATGACAATGAGACCAACCGTGTAGAGAGCATCAAAGCTGACGGGCTGCAGAAGCTGCGCAACAAAGGCGTTACCCCAGTATGGCCAGGACGGCTGCACAACAGCCATGAGGAGCGGGGCGCCAGCGCATAGGATCGATGTGATAGTTACGATCCAGACGGCGGGAATCTTGTGCACAAAGATACCAATGACAAGGTTTAGGAGAACACCGACGACGAGACTGGGGAGAATGCGGATGGATGCGTCGAGGGCGGAAAGATGCTGGACTTCCTGGAAGCTGTTGAGTGATTAGTTGACGCAGAGAAGATAATCGAGCGTGGACTGGGACATACAACAAGCTAGCAAAGAGCTCCATGGAGTTGATAACTGCATTTGACATGGCGATCGTCGCGCAGATGCTTGAGAAAGCCGTGTTCCGCCATAGCGAGTTTGGGATAAGGGCCGGTTTATTCCTCTGGACTTGACGATGAGCCCAGCCAAGGAAGGCTGGTAAAGCCGTGGCAGCGAGGCACAAAATGACAATGCTTTCAGCAGACTTGATCCGAGAAGGGTTGGCGCTCACAATGCTGTTCGTTTATTAGTTCTCCGACGCTTCTACAGAATGCCAAGGGACTCACGCGAGGAGATAGCACAGCAAAGCCATAAATGCAGAGGCCAAACCCGCGCCTACCCAGTCAATCTTGGTCCGGACATTATGCAGGAGATCCGCATAACGAGTTGTTCCGCCTCGAGGCAATGCCCATAAACCAACAACGGCAAATAAGAGAGTGATGCCTGCAGAGATGTACCAGCCCGAACGCCAACCGATCGTATCCACCAGGATGCCTCCAATGACCAGGCCCAGCGAGAACCCAAGGGGCTGGCTAAGACCCAAGCACGAAAAGGCAACATTTCGACCCCGTCCCGGGGGCAGAAGCTGCGTCACGATGGAAATCGAAGCGGCCAAGTGCATCGCGAGACCGACTCCCTGGAGAGCTCTTAGTGCAACTAACTCCTGGCCTGTTCGACAAAAGCCCTGGCCGAGCATCAGAGCACCGCTGGCAAAGCAGCCGACCAGCTCAACCCATCGCGGGCCAATTGTGTCGGCGACGGAGCCTGCCAGCAGAAGAGTCGAAGCAGTAGCGAGACTGCTCACTGAAGATGGCCAAAAGGAAAGCGAAGACGGTATTTGAAGGTCTTTGGTGATTGTAGGCAAACCAACAATCACCAATCCATTGATGACACTGGCAGTTAGAGTCACGGCGAATAGCTGGGTCAAGGCAACAACTTGTCGCAATCGTGAATCCCGCACTGGTGGCCGCGGCACATGGTGGGTTGACACAGGGTTGCTGGTAATAACTTCAAGCCGCAGGGGCTCGACTGGAGCAATTGTTGCAGTCGTGGTGACAGACATCTAGTGTGGTTCAAGGATGAAGGAAGACTGAAAGACTGAAAGACTGAAAGACTGACGGTCGCGATAATGTGCGATTTTAAATGCCCAAGCGGGGAATGACGAGGCTACGCCCTTGGAGGTTTGGTCTGTCGGGTGCATTTCCGAGAAGTCAATTCTGGTGGAAGCTGGAGTCATGTGGAGCAATTTTTTAGCGTTCCAATGCGTATTACGCAATAATGCCATCGGTGTGGATTTAAGCGATCATTGAAGTTCAAGGTGACTCTCGCGTCCTGACAGGAGCAAAGGGTGATTTTATACAACTCTTGCAGCTATGGTCCGTCCGAGAGTTGACTCACACTCTGATACCTACACCCCCGCACCGAGCCCGAGTCGCCTACAAAGCATGCGATGTCAGACCATTGCTGGGGCCATGTTTAACTCCAGCTTCTATAGTTGTGCTGTCATGGGTTTTCCGTGCATATGTTGTACGTGAAGTCAGTCTACTGTGTATCTGTCAGTAGGGCATGATGTTGCAGTAAGTTTTTCACAGAAGCAGAAAAGACCTATTATGGCTCTCTACATTATGAAACCATATCCCACACACCTCTTAAGCAACACTAACTCATGTTCAGATTAATAACTACCATGCACTGCGGCGCCCATGGCTTTGGCTACACTCACTCGACATGAGGATGGCGAGCCACTGGGCGCGGATTCGCTCTTGACAAGAAGCCGAATCAAACCAATTCACGGCTCGATCGAGTAGGGAGTTGAGGGGTACTCGATTCTCAATTATTCATTTCGTTCGAGGGGAAACGCCGAGCTCTCGAGGCTACTTCCTATATAGCTATGGAAGAAGACAATTCGTTACTGGTGACAGAAGTTGGTATTGCCTTCTGACTCTGATCTGCAGTAATCGATGACAAAATATGAAACAGTATGCTAATACATGCGAATCCCAGTCCGCATAGCCCCTTGAAAACATGCTCAAGCCTGTCTTGCACTACACCTAGTTACAACTCGGAGAAACCGAGTTTGTTTCACCAGCCGCCAGAGACCCCAAGGTGTTCTGCTGCGTTCCGCGCAAGACATAACTTGCACTTCATTATCAACGAAAACCATGTCCTCTCCATCTTTCCCAGGCCGGTGATTCGAAACCCGAGCCCCTTGGTTTCTCTATATACTCGCGCTCATCCGGACCGATACACACCAATTGGTCCTTCAAGAAGCAGAATCCCCACCGTCTATCAAGTCGAATATCAGGGTACTATGAACTATACTTCCAGTGTCATAAGCCAGTGCTATATACAAAGAGCATGAAACAAGGAGCATCGATATGTGCGCCCAGAAAGGGACTGTCATTGCGCCTGGGAGCGTCTAGATACCGAAGGAAACGGCTAGTTTCGAAATACGCTTTACAGTGCCGAGAGAGGCGTCTGTGAAAGAGGTGGAGAGGCTCTGGTGGGCGTTATGAGAGTCGTGGACTTGAATGCTGGTTTGGACTATAAAATAAGTTGAAGGGTTCGAGTTAGGGTTAGACAACGTGCAGTGCATGACTAGGGCCTTTGGGCGGTGCCGCGGTGGAGTTGCGTACTACTGACGGGATTCGGTAGTACTACTTACTGGGCAAGGTTGTAGGATGATAAGGTGCCACTTGACATTCGGGGAGTCTCGTCCGCCAGGTGTCTCTAAGCTCATAGCCAAGTTGAGGGACTGTACACCACAGGAACAGAGCACAGCACAACTCTGCTTACCTCTCTCAGTAGTCCACGTCAGCGACATTTATTCCAGACATCGTTTTTTTCTTTTTCTTTCAAAGTCACCCGACAAACCTGAGAGCCCGGAATACACCTGAATCGCGATGACGTCGTCGGGTAAATGCAGTGCAATTTGCCTAAAGAGGTCGGGGAGTGTCGGCCGCTCACAAAACTTTGAAGCTCGGCATCCCCGCGCCGTGTTAGTACTCGTCGTCCAGCATTCTCCAACTGCGAGTATTTAGGTTGGACAAGATGTCTGCGAGCTCCGATTCCACGAGCAACTTTTATCATCATCTGTTACTTCTGCCTCCATACTTGAAGAGATAACGAGAGGATCATCACCCACCATGTCCTCTGCCACGGAACATCCTTATTCTTTCGTCGATGCGATTGAAGGCGTCAAGTCCGGACAATATTCTCTACTACAAGCGACTGAGAAACTCCTTTCAGGGCTTACCGGAGAAGAACGACTTGCTTTACTCGATGGAGACGTCGAGTTCTGGGCCGGATTGCGCTCTATACTCTGGAATCGGTATAACCCCACTCCCTATGTCCACGGTGCTATCCCACGTCTAGACATCCCTGGGATCAAATTCACCGATGGACCACGGGGAGTAGTCATTGGGAACTCGACGGCCTTCCCCGTATCTATGGCCCGCGGCGCAACGTGGGATCTTGAGCTAGAGCGCCGCGTTGGCCACGCGATTGGGCTCGAAGCAAAAGCACAAGGAGCAAACTACTTTGCTGGAGTATGCGTCAATCTTCCTAGACATCCTGCGTGGGGTCGGATCCAGGAAACGTACAGCGAGGACCCGTTGCTCCTGGGCGAGTTTGGACTTGCTCTGACGCAGAGCGTGCAAAAGCATGTCATGGCTTGTGTGAAACATTATGCCCTCAACTCTATGGAGAATGCACGATTCCGGGTCGACGTTGAAATATCTGAACCCGTGCTTCATGAAGTCTATCTCGCGCACTTTCGAAGGATTGTTGAGGGTGGTGTGGCCGCTGTCATGTCTGCCTATAATTCAGTGAATGGCGAGTGGGCAGGGCAGAACAAGCACCTGCTCACCGAGATACTCCGTGACCAGTGGGGCTTCGATGGCCTCGTCATGTCCGACTTTGTCTTTGGACTAAGAAACGCGGTGCTATCTGTGCAAAACGGTCTTGATATCGAAGCGCCATTTCGACAACAGAGAGGTATGCACCTTGAGAAAGCTCTAAAGGAGAAATCTTTGGACTGGAAGGATGTCGACAGATCGTGCGAGAGAATACTGAGAAAGCAGCTGGAGTTTGCAATCAGCACTGAAGATAGTCAACCCACAGAGGATATCGTCTTTTGCAGTGAGCACAGAGCCCTCGCACGCGAGGTCGCAGGACGGTCCATGGTGTTGCTAAAGAATGACTCAGTCAATGGGAGTCCCCTGCTTCCTCTTCAAACTGGCACTCTGAAGCGCGTTGCTGTTGTTGGTCGCCTCGCCGACATTGCAAATACGGGTGACAAGGGGTCTTCGCAAGTTTACCCTCCCGAGGTAGTTACACCACTCGCGGGGATTCGTGCAGCTCTACCCGACGCGGAGGTGCTATTTTCAGACACCATCGAAAAGGCAGAAGAACTGGCCGCACAGGTCGACGTCGTTATCTGTGTTGCTGGATACACGTTTGAAGAGGAAGGCGAATATGTCATCCCTGCATTACAAGACAACCCTGCCCTCCGAGCCGTCCTCCCACCCACAAAGACCGACGAAGACCGCAAGACTCTTGCCATTCTAGAAGGAAAATCCAGCAACAGCGGCGACATCACAGCCGGGGCTGGTGGTGACCGCATCTCGCTACGGCTCCGCGAAGAAGACGAGAAGCTCATTGCTGCAGTAGCGGCAAAGAACAGCAAAACTGTAGTCTCGATTGTCACTGCCGGGGCGGTTATCGTCGAAGAATGGAAGGATAGAGTCCCCGCGATACTGATGAGCTGGTACAGCGGATCGGAAGGCGGACATGCCCTCGCGGACGTTCTCCTGGGAAAGGTCGATGCGAGTGGCCGACTGCCCTTCTCCATCCCAACAGAGGAGGCACATCTACCATTCTTTGAACGTGACGCCACGGAGATCTACTACAGCCAGTGGTATGGCCAGCACCTGCTCGATAAACTCGGCGTGGAGGCAGCGTTCCCATTTGGATTCGGGCTGTCGTACACCACGTGGAAAGTCGAAGATGCGACAGCAAGCAGAGGCGACCCCAGCAGTATCGAAGCTATCAAAGTTGACTTCAAAGTCACAAACATGGGCAGTCGAGCGGGACGCTTCATCGCACAGGTATATGGCTTGGCCGGGGTTGACGAGTTTCCAAAACGGGTGCTGTTGGGTTTCGCGCCTGTGGATGTGGAAGCAGGGCAGGAAGCCGAGGTTTCTGTTGAGGCTTCGCTTCGGCCTGTACAGCAATGGAACTCTGGCACTTGGAGTCTTCGGACGAAAGAGTTGGGGGTTGAGGTGGCCAGGTTTGCGGGCGATGGAGAGTGTGCAAAGACCGCAATCTCTTTGTAGAGTGGTGAGGAGAGAAATGACGGGAACTACCTAGGTCGTAGGTACACATCCTGGCTTATCTCAAGCTCTCATAGTTTTCACATACTTACCTGTAACTTCTGGAACTACTATGAAACCTTTAAATACCCAAACCAAGAACCTCAACCATCACTCTCCATAAACCTCAGATGCAACCTCCCTAATCCTCTCTATTGCAATCCTCTGCAGCGTCGGACCAAGACTAATTCTTGCAACACCAATATCACTCAATTCCTTCACACTAAGCCCATCCTTTAGCTTCAACAAAACACTCAGCCTCCCATCAAACGCCTCAGCAAGCTGGATAACCTCCTCCCTCTTCAACCCACCTCTCGTAGATCCACCCCAAACAAACACCGTCGTCGCCCCGGCATCGAGATATGCCTTTCCGCGCTCAATGACTTCTTCAATTGTCCCGCCGTGAGCGAGCATGTCGCACCGGGCGTTCACCACGAAATCCGGGACCCCTTTCTCCCCTGCCGCAGAAAGAACACGACGAACACGCTCTGCAGCCTCGGAAAGCGGGAAGAAATCATTCGTCTGGCGATCAAAGTCCTCAAGGTTTATGCCAACGACGCCGAGGGAGATTAGTTCGCCGATGGCATGTTCGAGGTGCGCACCATAGCCATCCTGGAGATCGACGGTTAGCGGCTTGTTGAATGGCTTTATTGCGGAGGCGATTATGCGTGTTGCGCGGAGATTCTGGGGGAGGGTTAGATCGTCGTCGTCTATTCCGGCGGCTTCGGCGATGGCGTGCGAAGCTGTTGCGAGGGCGCGGGAGTTGGAAAGGCCGGCAATGGTCTTTGCAGTGATGCCGTCGTAGATGTTTGTTAGGAGGAGGGGAGTGCGGGGTTTGTGGAGGGATCTGAAAGTTTGGGCAACGGCGTTTGTGTCTGCCGACATGTTTGGGAATTGTAGTAGATCAGCGTGGACGGGTCGCTTGGAGGAGGATGCAAGGATTGGATACAGAGAAGACTTGCCAAGTCACTGAGTTCCGTTTCTTAAGAAAGATGGCATCGAGTGTATCTAGCTAAGCTTCCTGCGTCAATGCTTCGAGTGCCTCGTATCCCAATGCCACCATATAGCAGTCTAGTCCCTAAACGGAAATTCGATGCCAGTCAGGGTGCCAGGTGAGTCCAATGGAAGTACTCCGTACCCCAGATTATTCTCACGAACGTGTCTTTGTCGTAGAAGCTCTCTGACAAATCAATCGCGCTCGCTGTCTGGGCCTGGACTGAGTGGAGCGCGGTTGACATAAAAAATCCTGGATATATCAATGATCTGATCGCATGGATGCCCTGAATACGTATATGGGCAGTCCAAGAGGAATGTGGAGCGTCTGTGTTCCGCAAGCAGTCAAGCGGTGATACATTTAGAATCTTGATACTAGTACAACGTAGATAGTCTGGAGTGAGGAATCAGCAAGGCTCGGGGGCTGTAACCATTAATCCATGCAAAGTCGACAGCAACATGGGGCCGAAAGGGACCAAGGCGCCCCAGCTTTTGTCCAGCATCATTGGCCATTCAGCCCATCAGACAGAAAGAGGGGCTCATGGTTGCACGAAAACTGGTCATTTGCAGCTCCTTCTGCCCTAATCCAGGTATTCTTCTTCGTTGGGGCTGGCCGCTCGAGGTTCCTAGCAGGGATAAGCATGTCTCGCTTAGCACTCATATGTAGTATGTAGTTCATATCAATGCGGCTCATCTTTGAGAGCTGAACCATGGAGGTCATGAGATTCAGAGCGGGAACAACCCCGAGAACCTCGTGAGACTTTCAGAGGAAGTTCATAGTATATGTAAATCTCTCAACAGTTCAAAACCTCAGGCTGGTGCTGCAACCCCCAGAGCCCACAAAACGGCTCGACCTTCGGCACTGGGGAGGGATAATTTGACAGGACTTGTGGGGCATTGTCCTCAGTTTCATAAGCCTTCTGCGGCATATGACCTGTGCGTTGAAAAGCATGACAAAACTGCCACAGTTCAGCTGAAAAGTCCAAACAGGGTGCAGAAGTTAGAACACTGCCAGAAAACCCCTCAGACTCGCATTCCTGCCAATCAGGAATCAGAAGCCGGATAATCGGATTTCTCAGCGCAAACAGGCGTGGAAATTGCATCCGGACAAAAATGAGCAATGCAGCAACAGGCGTTGGCTGCAGCGTTTCCCTGCAGCTAGCCAACAGGGCTTTTCCTCGCACTGGCCCCTGAAGATGCCAAGAAATACTTCACCAACCAATTTTGCAGCACCGCGGGCAAGCGTTGAAACCGACCCAGATCCTCCGGCGTTTCCGCGTCATCATCATTCTTGCTGACACTGGCAACTGCCACGTCTGATGATGTTGTTCGGCCTCCGAGGACTACTTTGTAGCAGAGTCTCGCTTAGCAATTGAGGCATGGCCATGCACGCGGAGAAAACAAAAGCAGGCGATTCTTCCATTCTTAGAATGCACTATTGAGCAGATCGCTGGGGCCCAGGGGATGATTGAGTCATGCAAATTGAATTCTTCTGTGCGTCGGCTTGCAGGCTTGGAGCTGGAGAACAGTGCCTCAGCCGCTCAGGAGTCAGCGGTGCGTTGTTCGGTCGCGTTGGCTCGTGTTTCATTTTCGCAGCCCACCAAAGGCCTGGATTGCAAGGTCCAGCCGCGTCGAGCCAATCGAGGCCGGAGTTTGGTTGGGGCGGATCCTCCCGTCTAACGCTGGGCTCTGCGTGGCGCAGACTCGCCCGTTAACACGGTTAACTTGCGTAAAGTTGCGGGCTTGCGGGCTTCTATTTATGAAACAGGGGCCTGGATCGGCTTCTACCGTGCCATGTCCCAAGGTTCGTTCTGGCTGTTCCCAAAAACCTAACATGGTGGGCTTTCTGCAGAGACAAAGAGTCCCAGACACAGCACAAATCTAGAGCAGCCCAACGGCTTCCCTTCGGGAATCGATACGTCTTTGACTCTTTGTCCTGGCTCCTCCCTGACTCCTCAGGAGTCGTGACTAAGTGGCGTTCTTGCCTCGTAGATTGTTAAATTGCGCGTTGAAGTCAAGAAAAATCCCCGATCCCCAAGCGGCTGACTTGGCCCAGGATCCTTGACTCCATCTCGAGCTTTCTTTGGCCGTAGATCTTTTTCTTCTCCCTCTTCTCTTCTCGCCCCCAATTCTTCTCCTCTTGCATACATCTTTCTCTTAATCGTGCTTATGAATTGACCCGCATCCTTTCTTTCTGATTTCCTATAACTCTACTCGTTTCATATACCATCTAGGACGCTCTCTGGCTAGACTGTCCTATCTCATTCTTTCACCTGCCTACCTACCTTAGAAGCACCTACCAAACTAATAATGATGGACGGAGGCGGTCACGCTGCACCTCCAGCCGATGCTGGCGGTCATGCTGCTGCCCCAGCTGCGGATGGCCCTGCTCCCGTCGTGGCAGACCGTGCTGGCCACCACGGCGCTGCTGCGAACGGTCACCATATTGACGACAAAAACTCCAGCCAGGAACGCATTACGCCGCGCCCTACTTTCCTCGAAAACCTTGCTAGCTCCCGAGATTCCCAGTTCATGTTCGATCGTCGCGACTCTGACGATCTAGATCGGTATTTTGTATGTCAGGTTCGATCTATACAAATAGGAGACATGCTAACATGGTTGTCTGTCTAGCACGGTCCAAGAGACCTCGACAAGCACTCGAAATGGCCCATCATGCTTCGTATGCACGGCAGTATCATGCCGAAACTGATCCTTCCCATCGCCTTCGTTGCCGGCTGGTCGACCTTGATAACCCTGCTTTCGAGATTTGTCCATAACCGTAAGCATTACCTTGTTGGATAGTGCCCTAGTGGGTGGTTCACTGATCGATCGGGATAGTCTCCGTTGATAACATCCTCCTCACTGTTCTCGGTTTCGTCGTCGGTCTGTCGCTCTCATTCCGAAGCTCTACAGCATACGAAAGGTATGGCTGTACTCGAATCTGTTCTACACTAAGCTTCGGGTGCTAATTATCACGTAGGTGGGCTGATGGTCGAAAGTCGTGGTCCCTGCTCATTCAGACATCCCGGAACCTTGCTCGTACTATCTGGGTCAACACGACTGAGCGTGAAGGCGAGGAAGGAAAGGTGGACCTCTTGAGGAAACTGTACGATCCCCTTTCTTGGCTTCTTGATCGGCGCGTTAACTGTTATCAGGACTGCTATCAACCTTATTCTCGCTTTTGCAGTGGCTCTGAAGCACAAGCTGCGATTTGAACCCGATGTCGGGTACGATGACCTAGCGGGCCTGGTTGGATATCTCGATACCTTCGCCAAGGAAGCTCACAACCGTGAAGTTCTCCAACCCAGGAAGAAATCGCTTTGGAAGGCTACCGGCGAGTACCTAGGCGTCTCCTTTGCCGACTCCAACCCCAGGAAGCTTGTCAAGAAAGCTACCAAACCATTGGGACATCTGCCCCTGGAAGTGCTCAACCATATTTCCGCCTACGTCGACTCCGTCATCAACAACGGCACCCTCGCCATCAGTCTTCACCAGTCTCAAGCCAGTATGTAGTAACTATATGCTGATTGGTTCAATCTTCTTGCTAACTCTCATAGTCACCTACCTTGCTCAGCTGAACGAGGTCGTCACCGGCAGCGAGCGTGTTCTTGATACTCCACTCCCTGCCGCGTACAGCATTGCCATTGCCCAGATTGCCTGGATCTATGTCCTTGTCCTTCCCTTCCAGCTCTATGATAGTCTTGGCTGGATCACCATCCCTGGATCAATTGGTAAGACCGCCGCCTCTCAGTCTCTACAATACTCGCTCTAACAAATTATAGTCGCTGCCTACATTATCCTCGGACTCGCAACCATCGGTAGCGAAATCGAGAACCCTTTCGGCCACGACGTAAATGATCTGCCTCTCGACACCTACTGCAGACAGATTGCCCTCGAGCTGGATATCATCACCGCCACCCCTGCTCCCAAGGTCGAGGACTTCAGCACCCGCGAAGACAACTATGTCCTCTACCCGCTGAGCACATCCGGCCTCCCATCCTGGAAGGACCGCAGCGTGGAGGATATCCGTGCCGCTCTCCGGGCCAAGGTCGTTGCAAACTGCTCCCCTAAGTCTGCTTCAAATGCATCGACTGTGGTCGAGCACGTCAACGCGAAGCTCGAAAAGCTCGAGCAGAGGCAGCAGGCGGCGGTATAACATCTTTTCTGATGTTGAGATCTAACAAAATTGAATGTGTGGGTATTTTTGATCTCTTATAAAAAGCCATGAAACAAAAAACTCCCTTTCATCTCGTCGCAAGCATCGGAATTGGGCGTCTAAGTGAGCGTGTGAGGTTTAATTTGGTGTTTATAAACTCTTCGACTGTCATTACTGTGCTACTACCACTGGGTATATCCAGGCCTGTGTGATTAAGGGCCTCTGTTTACTGCGTATCTATAACAAAATATGTTGTATTTTTCTAGAAGTGAAACTAGGTCGTTACTGGGTCTCAAACTATCCGGCTTTCTTGTAAATCTGATGATGGCTCGCATCGTGCGAAAGGATGTTGTCATGATCAATGGCCCGGTCACCTTGCGGGCTTTTTTTGTCCTGATCTTGACATTGGCCTTGACTCTAAATGCCAACGAGGCGCTGTGATACTGGCCCGATCATTCTGACACGAATTGCTGCCTCTTGTCCGCGTGGGGACGAAGCGCTTCTGCGAGTCTCCGTAAAATTTCCTATCGCCTGCGTGGCGTATAGCATGCTCGCTTGATCTCAGACCATAACAGCAGCAGCAGCAGTAGCAGCAGTAGCACTTGGTAAATGAGTACCACGTCGCGATTTATCAGACGGGCATCCTGCACACCGGAATATTCTCCCAATCTTTTTTCAATCGAGGATCAATCATTCTCCCTCCTTCGCCCGAGCTTAGGAAACAAACAAATCCCTCCCATCGCCCCCGACCAACGCACCCAGGAAGTTCCCCTTCGCACACACCCTCCACGCAACACCACCCTCCGCGTCCGCCGTGTCAGAGCCCGCCCCACCAACCCACGAACTCACAGCCGTGACGACAGCTTGCGCGTCTTGGCGCGGAACGCGGATCCAGATCGTCTTGTCGGTCGACTGGGATTGTGATTGAGACTGCGAGGGTTCGGGGCTGACTTTGAGGATATCAATTGGAATCGACGTCCCCATCTGTCCGAGGAATTGCGATAGTGCGGAGGATAGATATGTGCGCGCTGTTAGCGGGTCGAGCAGGGTCTGAAGGGCGGAGGTAGAGGGGGTGCTGTGTTGCTGGTGAATTCTGAAAGCTTGGGGTTAGTTATTGGATGCTGAGGAGATTGGAGTGCTGGAAAGAAGGGTGAACTCACAGCTGGAGCTTGAGGTATGTCCAGGGCGGATTGCGCGCGGTGAAGGCTGTTTGCGCGTTGGAGGGAGCTTTTCGTTTTGTTGGCGTCATTTTAGGACAATTGGTTCTAGTGAGCAAGGAAGGTCAACTTGGAAATCTCCAGGCCCTGGCTTGGACTAGTATCGGTCGTTGGGGTCTGTGGGGACCCAGATTTTTAATAATTTTTTTTAAAAAAAAAAAAAAAAAGATACGACACCTGTGAGATGTGCCTTGGCGGTGAGAATTAGATTTTATTTCAATTATCACCAAACTCCTGACCCGACCTACTTTTGCAAGTCAGCTATTTACCATAAATTCAAGGCTCCGAATGGACGAGGGGATAAAAATGCATCGTTGGTTGCATAGATTCCACTGTCCTTGACTATGAAGGGCAGAACCGCCAAATCCCCCCCTGCGATGCGTTCTGTATTTCTGAGCAGGCCTGCACCCTTAACGTTACCCCGAATATATATTATCGTAGAGAACACACCCATCAAATTCCAAATGACCGTATTCCATATTCACCACTACATATTGACTTGCTCGTACTTGGCCACGATGTGGACCTGTTGGCATTGACAGAATGGGGATATGCCTTGTACGTACTCAACCTTGAAAAGCATCCATCACAACCACATCCACGAACCATGTTAAAAAGTCAAAAAACCTTCAGCTCATGTTGCCAGCAACGTTCCTCAACACGACTGCTTTGACGTATTCGTCGCAATCATTCATATTCGGGCTGCTCTTTCCTAAATCCATGGGTAAGAGGCCCCCCCCCCTCCCTGCGGTTGCCTGCATCAACCTGGACCCTTAAACAAGGAGAAAAGCAAACCTAGTTTCAGTCCACGGAATAACATTAGTTTAATATCATCACCAAACCTACTGGGCTACCCCATTCAGTTGTCTGACACTATTATTCTAGAAGGACCTATATTATATAGCATATAGCAGTACTTGCCGAAGCAGAAGAACTACTAGCCATCAGAGTACAGATAGGACACCAGGATACAAAACAAAATGGTGAGTGGAACAACATCCCGTGTTAAAGTATCAAGGTATGCTCACACTAGGAGTAGTAGAAAAGATTATACCAATAATTCCAAGCAGCTGCGCAGCCCGTTACCATGCAGATCAACAACACAAGCCGCAGACAAGTGCCAGGCATATTTGCCGTGGGCAATTATTCCTTCGCTATAGATCTACCAGTGAATGTCCATGACTATACATTGATTATGACAAGAGAGCAGGCGTCCTGGTCCATACATAATCTGCCCAGCATACTTTATACCTATCGCCCTGGACTCCATGCCGCATCGCCCAAACCCATTAAAAAACACAAGTACCAGCTTTTTGGAAAGCAGATAAATAACTTCGATATGCTACCGCTTCAAATCTCATATAAGGTTAAGGGATGGCGCCTTGAGGCATGGATGCGTCTCGACCCTCGCATTCATTACCTACCAAGACATCATTGACCGGGTCATCCCTCATATTAGACCATTGATTCCAGAGCAGGAGATACACCACCGCCGCAGGGAATTTGGCGCAGCATTTAACGTTGCATGCTGGGGCCCAGGAATAACAGATCTTGCAGATTTCGTGCGCCACACGATGGTACTAACACCTATTGATCCCCAAACGAATAGTACAAGAGGGTTGACTCCTGGCCTTGTAAACCCGAGGCATGGGCTATCCAGCCATCGCATCCCCGCTCCCCCGGGATTCGATACCCCCGCTCCGCACCTTGCCTACATCGGGGGATAGATTCAAACGACTAATCCCCGGCATGGAGGCAACGTTTGGAATAGAGGTACCGGATGGCTGGCTTTACCGGGTGCCCGCGGCAGAACCCACGCAGTGACCATGCCGCCGATAGAAGGAATCGCCCGTGGCTACTTACAAGATCCCTTGAATGCCCTCCGACCTCCAATAATAGTTCCCAACGCCCTTCAAATCAATCATGAACAAATACTTCCACCTCTTTCGGTATTTATCTCAGACGCTCCTAAGATAGTTGCACTTGACGTCCTCGAGCATCATAGCACACAGACCGATGCTGAAGCATACAAAAGAATAAGGACAGAGTGCCAGAAGTAACTACACACTTCATAAATCTAGCTAAACATGCCGCTATTGAAGGATAGACGAAGTCGTCTTTCGCAGAGTCCCGTTTGTTCAACAGCAATCCGCAGGCGAAAATCCCAAAAGAGACTTGAACCTTGACTTTGAAAATCAGTGGACATATTAAGAGCGCAGCCCTGGAGCGGAGCAAGTGCTTCACAACAATGCAGGCTTGTCTGGTGGCACTGGGGGTGATCGCATGCCTGGCCTTCTTGATGATTATCCGTATGATTTTGCGTTTGTGGGTTGTCTCAAAACAGTAATAGGGCTAGTTTATCGGAAGAAGCAGGAGTTACTTATTATTAGGAAAGCTTGCACTATGCTTGCATACATACCTTGGCCTAGGAATAAACTCATATTGCGAGGATTATCGAGACTTAAAGGTGGAATAGCTGTTCTGATGGCATCAAATTGGAAACCCATAACATGAGCTACAATATGGTGTAGAGGCTTGCATTGACTTTGCTATTGTCTCGAAGTGATGGAGATGCAGGCAAGTTCCAGGACCCATGAATGGGCCAAATATTGTCAATCAATTCTGATTATTGGGCAGTGCCTTTGTCATTCTGATTGTCTTCCATTGTTGAAACAGCCAGCCTCTATTCATGATCAGAGTCTGCGTCACAGCCAGTGGAGCCGATGCACATCATTGACCAGGACCAACTTACGACTGCATTCCTGCTGCTCCAAAATCCATGGGGGCTCCCACCACCCTTCTATTTGATGAGGCTGGGTAGGTTGGTCTTGGAGCAGAACTGGTGAGGGACCTACTCGCAACCTCAGATCCAGCGACGAAATCACCATACAACAACACAGAAAGGCAGAGGAATATAGGCATCATTAGGCTCATTTTGAAGATAAATCCAAGTTGTATCTTACCCGTACTAAACAGGGTCCCATGCTAATCCTCCACGAGAGAGACGGGCCTGCTTCCTTGGGGGCACGAAGAGGAGGAGCAGGAGTGAGAGAATATTTGCTCTCTCTCTCTCAGGACCGGAATCCGCACCTCAGCCTGCAGACCTCACCGAGCCTGATCGGGTCTTCTATACCAACCCCCCTAATTGTTAGGTAGCCCCGAGGGACGAACAATAGATCTCTCTTGCAGCAAGATGGATTCTCCTATCCTGTCTTCACTCTCCTCCCTCATCGCTCATCTTCCACCCACACGGTGGTTCGCTCTGCTTCACTCTCGTTTCAGTTGCAACTCCATTGATTCCAAGCGGGGTATCGAATTACGGGAAGAGACCACAGACTCATAGCAACCGCTGAAGACAAGTTTAGGTGCGCAATGGAGCCGAGGCGGAGGCGGAGATGGAGGGAGACTAGGCTAACGCTTGCTTCCAGCCGAAACCACGATGCCTACTCGTAAGAGCCACGGGGGAATTTCCAAGCCTACCTCTAAGAAGACGAGCCCTCATCTTTCCTGCAAAAGTGAGATACTTGCAGTCCCTTTGGGAACCAGATACTGACATCTCGTTGCAGAAGCGGTACCTAGACAGGACAGTCCTCGCGCCAACGATACCAACAACCGCACCCACTACCATCCCGCCCAGACTGAATGGACCTGGGAAAACATGCCGGATATAATCTATCAACTCAAGCCCGAAGGAAAGTGCAATCGCAACGAGGAACCGCCTGCGCTCTCATACAAAATACACAACGCGAGAGTGCGAGATCTTCCCGTACTCCCGGACAATATCTCGTCAACTGTTGAAGAGTTTCGAGTTGAGGCCTGGATGCGCCTTGACCGACGTATCCGCCTCAAGGATATCACTGACCGTATACATCCCGAGTTCCGCTTGAGGGAGAACGCACTACAGCAGCGCGGCGTGCGCTTCCGCCAGGCCTTTGGCTTGCTTGCTTGGGACTCGGGAAACAAACGCAGTCTTAAGCTGGAGGAGAAGCTTCTGGCCAAGATGAGGAATTTGGGACTAGATCCTGACTTGAACTCGACCAGAGGAATTACTCCTGGGCTGATCAACCCAAAGGCAGGCGAGGAGGGTGGTCGCGTGCCTCTCCCTATTGGCTGGGGCCCGAACAAATTTTCTCGTAGCAAGAAGTCGAAGGTACAGTGTGTCGAAGCTGAGCTACTCAAGGAGATTATGCCTGAAGTCGAATCTCCTAAGTTGGGAGCCAACCTACCCAAAGAACCTACAGCAGACCCTGATCCTTCGGGATTTGAGGCATACATGAGGAGCATCGAAGAATCACTGCTAGAAGATTTTGTCGAAGCCGCCGAGAGCCCTGAGCTTATGGAATACGAGCTTAATCGGGAGGCTTCACTATTCGAAGAAACACAGAGCCGCGATTCTGTGGTACAGACCAAGAACACCCACGAGTATACCTCCTACGATGAGTATAAAACTCACCCTAGTGGCACCCTTCCCGTTGATCAAGGTATCATAGCAGACGAAGACCTCCCCACATCAGTGAGCATGGCAGACCTTGATCTGACCAAGGGTGTGACACAGCCTGGGCGAGAGATAAAGCTCTGTTATCCCTTAGTCAATGACAATCTCAACTCCCAATCTCCGTCCTGGTCGTTAAGCTCTGCGATCTCTCCTCGCGGCTTTTGCTCCTCTACTTGTTTTGAGGAAGCCCTGCAGCAGCCAGATGAGCTTCTTAAGGCCATACAACCTTCTTTCTGTTCTCAAAGCAACCCCCAGACACCGTCTAACGATAGCCTTTGCTTCATAAACCCGGGTGATCTCGACACGGTCAAGCAGCAGACTGAGATGAACGACCTCGACAACATGTTCAATGAATACTACGCCGCCGAGCGCCAGCTGAACGAGATGCCGCACTATCACTCCTTCACACTCTGGTGATTGATTTTTTCCTCTCCATCTTTCCAAGCTACACTTTACAAGCTGGTCTTGTCCTCACTCATCCTCTCTTCCTTCCTCCTCCCCACCTTCCCTTATATCTTCTGTACCATATACTCGATATGCGGGAATTTTCTTCAACAATATACCCCTGTACACAACCACATGTTCTCAATACTCTCATATTTTCAGTGGAAGATTGGCGTTGTTTCTCTCTTCCCACCAGGGTTCTGGTCCCGGTTTCTTTCCCTCCCATGCGCCAGGCTCCATCCGGGCCCCAGCTTTCCATTACGGCCTCCAAGCTATTGGCATTCGTGTTGTTTCTGGCTCTTGTTTCTGTACTTGTTTTTAATCCTGTCCTGGTTCCCATGCTTGGCTTCCTTCCTTCTTCCTTCGATGTTTTGCTTTTATTCGGCCTTTACATGTGATGCCACGAGAGCCGATCGCGCTATACTTGTCCTAACTAAAGATTTGTTGTACACAAGGGATGCTTGGTGGTTGGTACGTTTAATATGGGTGGTATTAGTGTTTTTCTCTGTCTTTTTTCTCGAGAGTTGAATCAATTTTATTCGCAGTGTTCTTGATCTCCCGGTGTGTTCTAATGAGTGTTATCAGTTCGACGATGCCGTACACACGCGATCAGCGGCCAGCCAGCCCTAACTCCTGGGCTTATTTGGCCCCGGCATCTTGGCGAAGTTTATCTGGACAGCTGTTTTGACAACGATGGAATCGAATAATGGAGGAAAGTTCGATAGGTTTATAGTGTACCCAGAAAATCATTGAATTAGAGCTTCACTATGTGCACTTACAGGACTTTCTAATAGGGAACGCGGCCTCTAAAAAAGCACAATACTATCTAGACTCGAGAACCCTGTCGCAACACCACCTTCATTCACGCCCTCTGCCTTCGTCCTCATCAACCATCCACCCTGCTCATTATGTAGAACCTGACCACTAGCTTGATCCCACAGAATCGTACCATAAATGCCCAGCTCGCCGATCACGCCGCCGGCAAGAACTTCGCCGTCGCTGCGGAGAGCGACGTTTTTCGCGGCAGCCGGTGGGTGAATGAGCTCCATGAGGATCCAGCGCTTCCACTCGTTCTCGGGGATCGAGCGAAGGAAATCTGGGATGGCGGTTCTGTAGATGTTATTTCCGCCGCCTTCGCGCTGGGGTTTCAGGACGTGGTTCGAGGCTGTTTCGGGGTTCAGGGCGAGAGCGCGGCCCTGGCCGTCGAGGGACAGATCGTACTGCGGGGCAAAGGTTGCACGGAGGCGGCTGATGAGGGGTTCGGGGGTGTCGAAGAGGAACGAGGTCAGGTGGTCGGGCCCTGTTGTCGTGGCGAGGACTTGTTGGATGATTTTGGAGCCGGCGAGCTGGTTGAGGACCGTGGGACATTTGATTGAAGCGGAGCGCTCGAGGTGTGTACGGGCTTTCCAGTCGCGCGGGGATTTGTAGTCTGTTGGTGTGTAGAAGCAGCGGAGGTAGACGGTTGTTACTTCGAATTGTGTCCCCGAGTGGGAGTGAGGCGGGTGGTATATGAGAGGGCGAGCTGGGTTAGAGTCCGGAATGGAGGTGTGGTCTAGGACTTCGGGGCTTAGGAGGCGGAAAACGGGGATCTTGTGGACCTTTATGAGTTGTCGCGAGAGGGCCAGTTGGTCGAAGATGTTTCTCTCGTTTTCTTGAACCACGAACAGGATGCAGGTGGGCAGCTCGGGTGTCGATTTAGACGGTCCGTATGCGGTATGTGCTGTCGCGAGGCCTGCGGAGAGCGTCTCCACCGCGGTATTATCCGGGACTGCGCCAGAAGCAAGCAAGGGGTGTTGTGGGTATGCAAGAGGATGGCCCTGAGGAGAATTGAGAAGTTCAGAATGCAAGGAGGTCACAAGCGATGACAAGCCACCGAAAGACGAGGAGATGGTGTTGAATTCAACCTGCTTCAGCTGGGGACTTGTCGAACCGGACGGGGAGTGTGCCATGTAATCGGACCGGTAGAGACCAAGGGAAAGCGTCTGTGCATATCCTTCTTCTTGGACAGCGACATGGACTTTCCAGAGGTTCGAAATGAAGTCATCCACGTCGATAAGGCTACAGTCAAAGTCATTTTTAGTTATTGTTCTACACGTCTCATAGAGCATGGTCTTGAAACTCGCAAAACAATTAAACACAGAAACTCTTACTCTTCCATAATATTGCCAATCCATTCTTTATTACACGTTATCGCAGCATAGAGCTTGTTGTATACGGTCTGTAATGCCTTCGCCTCATCGAAACTGCTCTTCGGGAACGGGCTAGGGAACAAAGTCACCGGCGCATTCGTCGCAAGCACGCCGTGAGGATCGGATTCCTTCGAAATGAATGTCGGTGCCGGCCTCACCACCAGGCCATTTTGTGTAGCCCAATCCTTGACTGTCTGTACCAGGAACTCTTTCTGTGCGGGGTTCAAGGCGGGGGGGTAATTTTCGTAGACGGAATTGGTCATGGCGAATTGACAACCTAGTGGGTTTCTGGCCAGGAACAAATATAGAAAGGAATTAGAGGCTCATAAAGTTTGTATAGAGGAGACTATCGCCAAAAAAAACCAAGTGCAAGTTGTTGACAGAGCTCAGGTCCTCGCGGTACTCGTCTTGATGGAGGGGTCTTCTCGATTACTAATCAAACTCGTTATCAGTGGGCACGCCATTATCTGCACCGCCCCAGCCGCCGCCCGTGATGGCGGCAGAAATACTGCAGAAAAGTCCAGGATCGTCGATTGCAGGCGCGTCGGGCTTGTGTCTGATTGCTCGATACGGAGACTGGATGCAGCTTTCCGGCTGTTGGGAACTCAACATTCCATCGTCTGGGTCTCTTCTGTACCTGTCCTTGTTTACAGCGGACTCGTGCTATCTCTCTTTTTTTCTTCTTTTGCCATCTACGAGTCCTCCAGTACATATCGTCTACTCCGTAGTTCTGCTCACTTTCCACTCACTTGCTCTTCAGATTTCTATACACTTCGCGGGAAATGACGCGTCTCTCAAGATTATTTTTCGTCTGATGGGCTATCAAAAGATTCACTATTTCTGCAATGTCGTCCAATAGTGCAGACCCATTCGATTGGACGGTGGACGACGTTGTCAAGTTCCTATGCTACGATAAGGAAACACCATGGTCACGGTCATCGTCCCTCCCTCCACGACCGAATACTGCATCATTCGAGGCCGCGCTGCGAGAGAATGAGATAACGGGGGAGATCTTACTACAAGATGTAGATAAAGACGCTCTACGTGGTGATCTAGGCCTCAAAGCCCTTGGTCATAGGAGCTCAATCATGATGGCCATCCGTTACCTTCGAGGAGGCTCACAGAAATATCGGCAGTCTGTTAGCTATGCCCCACGAGGCGATCAGACACCTGGCCTGACCTCTCCCTCACCTATTTATCCCCGTGACACTAGTCCTCGACAACCATCTACCGAAACCCCGATCGTACAGTCGACCAGAGTCGGGGCAATTCCTGCCACTCCCTCCGCCGATCGACCTCTCAACATGGCTGCTATCTCCGATACACTCAGACTGGGAGACAGAACCGAGAGGTTATCAGTTGTGACTCTGACAGGGTCACAAACCGAGCCGGTTGACATTGCTCAACTGAACCCTTCAGAACAACCAAAACCGGAGAAACCGGAGCCCGAACATACCCTCCGTCATGAGGAAGTAGTGATTGACAGTCATGGCAGAAAACGCCGAAGGCTCAATCTGAACTCTCCTCCTAAAGTTGAGAGTGATAGTATGTCGACACTGAGGCTGGACAAAAATATCGAGGCTAGTGATTGGTATATGGGTCCAGATGTGCTTACCCCTGGGCAAATCTTCTATCCTCTTGACGCGGAGCAAGAAAATGAGCGATTATTCACCATTACCCCTTCCAATTTGCCAGCCGCCCAGCGTTGCTTCGTGAATAAACGTCTTCTTCACTTTTACGGCCAGTCGCCCATTGAACTACCGCCGAGCGAAGGGCGTTACGAGCGAGCTATTGTCCCTTATAATCCCTCGACAGCGAATTCACGCAGCGATAGATTCTTCACTCTGTACACCACGAAGCAAGGAGCAGTTAGCGTCACAAAGGAAAGAATCTCTGACTGGCCGGGGCTTGAGGAACGATATAAAGAGGATAGTGGAGCATCGTCAACTGAAACCATCAAACCCTCAGATCCATTTGCCTACCTTCTTGAGAAGTATCCAGTACAACAAGATACTGAAGACGCCTATCCTTTGTACGGAGATTCAGGATCTGAAGGAGAATTCGACGAGAAGACCTGGCAAGAGATGCAGGAGGAACGGGATGAGCCACTACCTCCTCGACAAGGAAAACTTGGACCCAAGAAGGTTGAAGCGATCATCAAGGATTGCGTTGCTCATTATGAGAAAACATGGCGTCAAAATCAATTACCGAGGGAGGAGTACAAAGCACGGAATGTCTGGCTTGCTGCCAGGAGGGGAAAGTATGTTAACCAGGAGGTCATAGCCCTTGCAAAGGAAATCACGCTCCTGGAGACTCGTCTACAGAAACTGAGCGAGGAGCTTCACAAAACGGAATTCTCGACCGAAGCCGAACTCCGAACCCAATGCCAGTGCCTAGAGCATACCGTATCCCGTATCCAGAAGCAGCTGTGGCGCATCTCTGTTCTAGAGCAGGAAACATGTCCACCTAGAATGCAGGCGCCTCCGAAACCACAGGCAAAGCCTAGACAGAAATCCAGAGATGAGGAGTCACTAGAATCAGAGTCAGAGTCAGAGGCGGCCTCAGTTGATTCTCTTGACGACTTCGTTGTCGACGACATAGAGCCACTCCAGAAGCCCCTCAACTCTCTTCAACACCCCGCCAGTCCCTCCTCGTCTGACGGTGACGATGATGTGATCAGTGTTTCTGGCACAAGGAGAAGGACGAGAGGCCGACCACCAAGAGTTTTCGCGTCAGACAGCCCCTCGCCTCCTCGTTCTGTTTGGGAAAAATCAGATATCATTGACTTGACCATTGACTCCCCGGAGCCTGAGGAGCTCCGGATCGAGACGCCGCCCCTCAATCCAACCGAACCGGACTTCCGTGATACTTTTACTAAGACGTCCGTTTCCCCACCACCCAGTCTTGGGTCCGCGGAGCCCAGCGTCCAAGTGAAAACAGAAAAAAAATCACGCTCTTCGCTTCCTAAGGTTAGTGACATGGACGGAATCATGTTACTGGATTGGGCGCTTATCGAAGAGCGTCAAGACAGGCGCAGGCTACTTGCCAAGTTGATCGGTTGCCTTTCTGATGAGGAACGGGGACGTTTAGGAGATTATATTCTCGGATACCAATACTCCAACCTCACACGACTCATAAGGAGGGCTCTGACTACTCTCAAAGATTCCTCAGTAACGGTGCCAGGGCTTGACCGCCTCGAAAACGGAGTGATTATGCGGACTGCTTCATTTTACATCTCATGGGTACGTTGTATGCATTTTGGCCTCGCCGGCATCAAATGTAAATTCGTCGAAGAGGCCTCGGACGATCTCAATAGTGGCGGGTTTGTGACTTATTATGACGAGCTCTATAAAAGACTGAAGTCTTGCCGGACGAGAAATTCGAATAGGGAGGAAGAAGCAGGATTTGATGCTGATGATGAGGTGCAAAAGGTGGGACCTAGTGATACACCTCACAAGAAGCGCAAAAGGGAGGTCAAGGAAAGCCAAGAGGCCAAAGTCACGCAGGCCAGCGCCCGACTTCGTGTGGCACAGCAGGAAAAACAGCGGAAACGGCTCGAGAAACGGCTTCAGAATACAGGCATCAGCAACGACAACCCTAGTCATCAGGCCGTCAGCTTCAAGGAGCCTGTGATTTATTTGGACCCCCACATCGGCCTTCGCGTGAAACCCCACCAGCTGAACGGCGTCCGGTTTATGTGGCGAGAGTTGATTGAGGACAAGGATCAACAAGGATGTTTGTTGGCTCATACAATGGGGCTTGGAAAAACGATGCAAGTGTAAGTGTTGACTTTTGAAGACGTTACCAAACCTCCACATGCGCAACTTTAATTGACTACTGACTATCTAAAAGTATCTCGCTCCTCACAACAATCTCACAAGCGGCTTCCTCTGATGACCCAAAAGTCCGAAAGCAGGTTCCCAACTCTTTCCGCCGTTCTCAAACCCTGATTATCTGCCCGTCCTCATTGATCGATAATTGGTATGATGAGTTTGTCATGTGGTCGCCAGAAAACTCACCCGTGGGCCTGGTGAGACAGATTCTACCAACCCAACCGCTAGCTACTCGGTTGGAGGAGATATCTGATTGGGATTCAGAGGGTGGAGTCCTCCTAATCAGCTACAACATATTCCGGTCATGGATAATCAACAAGGGAACTGAGAAAAGGTTACCCCCTCTGTCCGACACCGAACATGAGAAAGTCACAAAATGGCTCCTCGAAGGACCGAATATCATTGTGGCTGATGAAGCCCACAAGATGAAGAACCCTTCTTCTGCTATCTTTAAGGCGGCAATGAAATTTCGTTCAAAGAGTAGAATTGCCTTGACAGGCTCTCCGCTAGCGAACAATCTCGTTGATTACTACACAATGGTCAACTGGATTGCGGATGGGTATCTTGGGCACATGGTTGAGTTCAAGGCAAATTACGTCGAGCCAATTGAGCAAGGCCTGTACCTGGACAGTACTTATACCGAGAGGCGCAAGTCTCTTATGAGATTGCAGGTCCTTAAGCAGATCCTCGGGCCGAAAATCAATCGTGCAGACATTACTGTGCTTGAAGGAGACTTGCCGCCAAAGGTTGAATTCGTTTTAACCGTGCCATTGACCGAGGTGCAAAAAGTGGCGTACGACTCTTATGCCGCGTTTGTGCTTGGTGGAAGAACAGATGAAGTAGGACAGGCTCAGTTGTGGTCCTGGCTGGCTGTCATAGGCTTATGCTGTAATCACCCAGCATGTTTCGAAGAGAAGCTGATCAGTCGGGCCAACGATGCTGCTAAGAAGATGGGAGATGCTGAAGCGGAGCCCGTTCCAGGAGATGAACCCATTACTGATTTTGAACTTCCTAACATAGCAACCTTTGTTGCCGAGCAGCAACAGCATTTTGCACAAGTCCCTGATATCATGGCCATTGAGCTGTCTGCCCGCGCTGAATTGATGAACAGCATAGTTGACGAGTCAATCAGAGCTGGCGATAAAGTACTTATTTTCTCTATGAGCCTGCCAACTCTAAACTACATCGAGCACCTGATGAAAACCACCAATCGAAGATACTCGCGGTTAGATGGCCAAACCCCAATTTCCAGCCGGCAAGCTTCTACGAAAAAATTCAATTCAGGCGACGCAAAGCAGGTTTACCTCATTTCCACCCGAGCGGGCGGGTTGGGCCTGAACATCCCGGGCGCTAACCGGGTCATAATCTTCGACTTCTCTTTCAGTCCATATTGGGAGGAGCAGGCAGTTGGTCGTGCGTACCGCCTAGGCCAGAGAAAGCCCGTCTTTGTATATCGCTTCCTTGCTGGTGGGACCTTTGAAGAGATTATCCACCACAAAGCAATATTCAAGACTCAACTGTCCGTCCGGGTTGTTGACAAGAAGAATCCAGTCCGTGTTGCCCAGAAGAAAGCGGGTGACTATTTGTTCCCTGTGAAGCCTGTACCTCAACAGGATACCACAGAGTATCTAGGCAAGGATCCTCTGGTGTTGGATAAGATCCTTCGACGGGACACACAACGAGACGAGAGGCTAATCCGTTCTATCACGCTTACTCAAACCTTTGTCAAGGAGGGCAATGAGAAGCTGACTGAAGAGGAACAAAAGAGCGTGCAAGAAGAATTCGATGACGAGAATCTCAGAAGGACAGACCCTGCAGCATATCACCAGAGAATCGCGGCAAGACAGATGGAGCAAATGCGCCAGCACCATAACCATCTGTCAAGTGATCCATTTCCAATCACTGTTGGCCAGGGAATTCAGGTTCCTAATGTTCCGCTTAGTGCCCACAACATTGGCCCGCCTGCTCTAGGGCCGGATATGATTTCGAACCCGAACCCGAACCCGAACAATAACACACCCTTGAGTGCCGCTACTTCACTTCCAGCTTACCGTGCATTGGCTTCAGGGCAATACATTCCAACCGATCCTCGGCCTAGTCAGGGGGCTGGAAATCACGCCCACCCATCTCAACAACCTTGGAAGGCAACAACCGCCTTTGCGTCTCGACCAGGGATAGGCGTAATGGGCAATCAAAATTCTGGCAACCGTCAAGTTTCTACCTCTAAACTACACCAAGAACAACAGGAAAACCAAGAGGCAGTTAGTAAACAACATGCAACCCTACCCGGAGGTTCAGTTGCACCGTTCCAATCAGATACTGCCATTGTCGAGCCACCCAAAACCAACTCAGAAGCTACTGTTGCAGTTTCGGCGCAGGTAACAACCTCCTCCGATGATCAAACAGATCCGTCCAACGTAAGCACAGGACGCCAAACAAATAGCTGCAGCAACCAGTGATGGTATTATGTTTCATCTTGCAGACCAGAGCGGCATCTGCCCTCTCTCGGTTCAATATCTCGTTGCTCCCTTATACTTCCTTATTCTTTTTCATGTTGTACACTGCAAATCCCCTTACATCCACTGTTTTTATTCCGGCAGATCCGCTTTCTCCATTTTCCTTTCGGAGTTCGATTATCAGCGGGCGATCAGATTTCTCTCTCTTTCCCATACTTGGCGTTTCTCTCATGCATGGTGCTATGGCGGCGTTTTTCTCGGTGAACTTTCTGTTTTCATTGAGATACCCCAGCATGATACGGATGGACGAACTGCGCGAATTACTTCTCTACTCTAATGTTCCAAGTATGCATTTCATCATATGCATGTTGCATTCGCATATGAAATTTACGGTACAACATCACTACAACCGACGTCAACATGATTCCACTGAGTTTATTTTTCTGGTAGTTTCTCTCTGATATCTACCATATTCAGATGAGCAAGAGAAAGTAAGAGAAAGGGAGCCCCGAGAAATGTATACGTCATAAGGAGGAATGGATACAGACAAAGTAACTGGACCCGTTAGAAACAGCCCTAGGTAGGAAGATGGAACTCGAACTCAAACATGGTAAGACATTGAAAAAGTGGCAGAGGATTCTCGGGTGGCAGGAGATAGAGAGGTGTCTCTTTCAAGTCAAGAGTTTCTCTAAATCAGCAACTCTCGTAGCGCGATCATCGACCTTCTTGCTCGCTTTCTCTCTGAAAGCCGCAAGCATCAATTTCCGCTTCTGCTCCTGGACAGCCAGCACACGGTCTTCGATGCTGTCCTCCATCACAAGACGCCAGACCGTCGTCTCGCGCTTTTGACCGAGCCGGTAAACGCGATCGACGGCCTGATCTTCAATCGCGGGCGCCCACCAACTATCAGCCAGAATAGCCTGGTTGGCGGCGACGAGATTGAGGCCAACACTGCAGACGCTTAAACTAGCCAGGAGGACTGTGCATTGGGGATCTGTGGAGAAGCGGTGCGTGGAGTTATCACGGGCAAGTGAGGTCATTTTCCCGTCAATGCGGGCAAACTGGATACCTGCGCGTTCAAGGTGCGGTTCGACGAGGTTAAGGAAGGAGGTCCATTGGCTGAAGACGACGGTTTTCGTGCCCTCAGCCTGCCCCTGCGCGGTGAGAATTCTGGCAAGTGCTTCGATTTTGCTGCTTGGATTATTGGGGTCTGCGTTGATTGCTTCATCTGCGTCCCCCTCGCCCATTTCTGCGGCTGGCTCGACGAGCGTCGTGGTGTTTTCGATCTCTGCACGGCACATGGGGCATTTGTGTTGGCGGTCGATGACCTGTTCAATGCATTCGCGGTCAAAGGCATGCGCGCAGGCGGTTATGACGGGTTGTTCGAGGATGTCCAAGCAGATAGGACAGGTCTCTTGGCTTTCAATGCGGATTTGGAGCAAGTCTTGGAGGGCTTTGGTGTTTTCGGGTGTGAGGGGTACAACTTGCTGCTTGTCTAGGAGAGCGGCGAGTTTGTCGAGGCGGTTCTTGGCTAGGGCCCAATGGTTGCAGACTTGGCGGAGGCGGAGGATGACTTCGAGGAGGTGGGAGTAGGTGGTGCTGGTTTTGTCTTTGGCTTTCATATCCTGGAGCATGCCTTTGGCTTCGGATCTGCTTTACTGTCAGGGACAAAAGACAAGAAAGAAAGTGGGCAAGAGACACGTACTGGAACATATCATACTTTTCCTGTTCATGGGAATGGAACTTGATGCGTAGGACCCGAGATGTGAGTGACGGCAGGCGCAAGTTCACAAAACTCATATCCTTCCTGCGGCGTAGACAGATGGTACTCATTAACGCCTGGAGTAGCAGCCGTGAGTCCGGATCATCAGACATAAGAGGTCGAATAAGAACGCTGTTAAACACGGGAAACTCTTCAAGGCCGCCGGTAAGCTTTAAGAAGCGAATTTGAGAGTAGAGATCTTTGAGGGTGTTTATGATGGGGGTTCCAGTCAATGTCCAACGAGACTCAGCTAGTAGGGCACAGGCCGCTGAAGAGCCTTTCGAACGTGGGTTGCGAATTGTATGGCCCTCGTCGAGAACTACTCGACGCCACTTCAGCGAAAACAGGCCCTTTGCCGGGGTAGCCTTGCTCTCAGGCTTGTACTCCATTGCAAGAGCGCCGTAGCTTGTGACCACCACATCGTACTCGCTGAGCTTCGCAGCCTCTTTTTTCCCCGCTCCATGATAGATAAGAACACGCGGCGTCTGCTCCGGATGGGTGTGGTCTTGGATCTGATTTCTCCAATTGCTCATCACACCTACAGGAGACACAATCAGAGTAGCTTTGGAGGAGCCCTTTTCTTTAGGTTCAGAGTTTGCCAGGATCAAAGAGATGATTTGGATTGTCTTGCCTAAGCCCATGTCGTCAGCTAGGATCCCCCCCCTAGCAAGAGGCGGAGGTGTGGGAGTAGAAAAGTTTGTGGCAATATTGGTAAATTTGTTGCCTTGCTTCTTCCATAGCTGTACCACGTCGTCGGTGCCTATTGGCAGCTGTGGGGTTTCCTTGTTGATCATCCATGCCAGGCCTTGACGTTGATACGGAAGTAGGGTCGTGGAAAGGGACGGAGGGTTGTCCGCCAAAGGCATATTCTCAAGGTCAGACTCCTTGAGCCCGAAGCTCTCAGCAAACTGGCCGATCTCTCGAGGGTTAAATGTACTACTCTGGCTGATAAGCTCCTCCATGCTCTCTTCTCCTATAACTTCATCTCCGAATGGCCGGGAAAGGGCAGAATAGCCCAGTTTAGCTGCAGCCCCCAGGAGCTGGCCAGTTCGAGCTTTCTTGGCAGCTTCTTTCGCAGCCTTCTCGCGCTCCTTTTCTCGCTTCTTTGCTTCACGCTCCGCTTGCTTGAGATGACTGATAGGTAGCTTATCTTGTTCCATTTTGCGTTTCAAGGCTTCTCTCTTCTCAAGATCACTCGGGCCATACAACTTCAACACAATTGGGCAGTCGTACGCGCCAATAACCCCAGTCAAGACACCCTCAACTTCCAACAGTTTATTGTCCTAGAGTAATCCGGAGATGTTCAGATCACGGCCTGCCTTAATCGATTTCCGCCAGGGTAACACTCACCATATAACTGGCGAGCTTTGCAGCCATATTCCGAGGAATATGGCCAACTTGCGCTCCCATGACGTTATCGACACGAATAGCATTCCCATCATATTGATTCCGTGGCTCCCTTTTCAGGACGACGTGCTCTCCAATCGTGGCCTGTCCTCTATAGTAGCGAACACCCACGATCTTCGTATTCATGTCACCGTAATGCAACTGTGCAGAATCCGAGTCGCCACCATCTTGACTTGCTGGTATCAAGTCTGTAGCTTTAGCGTCTTCTTCATCATCGTCCAGAGAAACGTGTGATGCATGTGTGAGAGGAACGAAAGTTGTGTCCTGACCGAACCGCTGGCCAGAGATACGAGGATACTTCGGGGGAGCCGATGGGGCAACTTCATGCACTTCATCGAGGCTTACGCCAACGTATTGTATAGGCCTCTTTCCCGATGGAGCACTCATGGTGGCGGGATTCGGAGTGTTGGTTGACATGGAGAGACTTTACTATTACTACCTGGGTTGGAAGAGGCGCGTCCCGACGCGTTGCTAAAGTTTAGAGGGACTAGAGACGCAGATCTTCATTGCTTAGCTTGATTGGGGAAGGCGCTACTGATTTAAACTCTTTTCCGATCTAGCTTGCTCGTCTTTTAGCCGGGTACCTAAGGACTCCGTCACTCATACAACAGAACCCCGATGTTACATAGCAATTGAAAACTGAGAAAAAATAAAGCAAGAAAGAATCTTTACTGACTGTTCAGAGCCTCGGGCCCCGGGCTTCTTCACACGTTGTGCTCCGCTCCACAGACCGTGGATGTATGATGTATCATTCATCAGGAATAGGCTATGCCAAAACAGGAAGCTGTGCCAGACCGCTCGCCAAGGACGTGGCAGAATAATGGGGCGGTCAAAGATCAGAAAGTTGTGCACAAAGCCTGGCAACCCTCCTCCCGCTGGCCACGAGCCAGTCAAGACGATTATCCCTTGAGGGAAGCCTGGTCCAATTTGATGGCACCTATTGTGATCATTGGAAGAAGGATGGGTGCTTATAAAGTGGGAAAAAATGCACCCCCGGCCCCGCTGCAGGTTCCGCCGATAGATATGTTCTTTTTTATTCGCCCTCCCCTTCTTCCTCTTTTGATTGCTCCATGTCAGCGGTGGCGTTCGAGGGTCGTCTCGGGGTAGGAAGCTGAGTTGAGAATCTTGCTCTTTTCCCTTAAATACAGCCCGTTTCTCTATATCCTTCTCAGCCGGCTTTTATATACTCGCTTGCTTTTGCGCCTTTTGTACCCATGGCGGATCATGCCTTCATTCGCTACGAGCAAATACTTCTCGATAATCGTAACCGCTTGCACTCGTCGGTACAACGAGGTGACGTGAAACCATGGCTGCTATGGCATGCCCTGCTTCCTATGGTTTTGCCCTTTGTTGCGCTCCTAATCCCTCGGCGCAAAGGTGGCTGGTTTATACGACCGGTTCTCTTTTTCGCTACGCTTAGCATAGTCATCGAGATTATTCTATACCGCCGTGCACTGCTAGGAGCGAATGGATACATGGTTGGGTTGATCATGGTATGGTGGCTTGTGTGGAGTTCAACGCTTCTCTTCTTCAACGATATCGAACGGGATTTTCGCCGGATCGAGCGAATACAAGCCATCAAGACCAAGAGCCTGACTGGCGAAGAGAACGGTCATCTAAATGGCAACAATCCCAACTGTGTTGTGGTTAACTCGTTAGTATGGCAGCCTTACCCTCAGTCGTTCGTACACCGTCTAGGGTGGAGCGCCGCTCTCTTGTTGAATCTGAGGGGCCCTGATTTCAGCTTCAGGATCTCCTCTCTCGATCCATTGCCTTTCCAGCTCGGTTCGAAACAGCATGCTGCCGTCAGCAAACATTCCTACCCTAGTGCAAAAACACGATTACGCGCCGCTACTGCGCGGTTTCTCATCTCCTACTTCGCTATAGATGTGCTCAAGCTGATGTTTATCTGGGACCCGTACTTTTTTGGCGCTGTCTCTGCCCCAGCTCCGTTTCCGTTTAACTACCTCTCAGCGGTTCCAGGCATGGTGCAAGCATATCGCTTTCTCGCGACTGGCATGGGCGTCTACTTCGCCCTTCAATTTGTGACTCCACTTAACCCATTGATTTTCCTCGGCGTTGCCACGACTTTTCCCAATGTGGTCCGCGCATTCACAGCAACACCTCTTGATGCCACTTGGCTATATACCGACCAATTCGGTTCTATCATAGCTATCCTGGACCGTGGCCTCGCAGGCGCTTGGAGCACTTGGTGGCACCAAATGTTCCGGTTCGGATTTGTCTCCACGGCGAAATGGATCATGTCGCTTCTGCCGCATGCCATCTCTTCTCGTCGTATTATACGACGTATAATCATCACAGTTGTCGCTTTCGGTATCAGTGGTCTGATGCACGCCTCGGGAAGTTACACTCAGCTCGGCGACACCTGGCCCAAAGGCCCTTTCCTCTTCTTTATCCTTCAAGCTGCTGGAGTCTTCACTCAAGACACGTGCTCCCGTATCCTAGTACCAGTACTTACGACTCAGGGTATCTTACCCGCGTGCTGGCTATGTAGGCTTGGTAATGGAATATTCGCACTTGGTTGGCTTCTGCTTACTGCGAGTCTCATTGCCGATGACTTTGCGAAGGGCGGGCTATGGTTGACTGAGCCTTTGCCTGTCAGTCCAATCCGTGGACTCATGGGTCGGGGCTGGCTCTGCTGGCGGACTGCCTGGTTTGAGTATTATGATGATGGGACGTTTTGGGGGAGTGGTTTACGTATCATGTAATCGCGCTTGGATATAGACGATCTTTTTTTTTGGACATCTCAATGATTCTATATACCACACTAAATATCGGAGATTTGTGTTTGTGGTACACCAATTAGAGCATGCATTGAATACCAGATTGACCGATAGAGCTATATGCTTCTCGATATTCAATGTGCGGGCTCTTGGCTTGGATACCTTTCATAAATAATTGCATACAATCAGTCTTTCTCCACTATTCGATCACCCACCAATGAATATCCGACCTGTGAAGTAGAAGTTACCTAGTAGATGAGAGCAGCTATATACCCAGTACAATATGGCGAGATAACTCCGTTAACAATTACTCCTCATCCTCCTCATCCGTATCCGGCTCGATATTCAGCGTCGGCATCTCATCATCGCTATCTTCATCCTCCACCAAGGGCTCCGTAGCGGGTTGCACTTGAGGAACCAAGGTCTGCCCGGAAGCAACAGGTCTACTTGAAGCCGCAGCATCGACATCGAGCATGGATGTGTCTTCCTTGAACGAACTGGACTGTATCGTTGTTGTCGAAGAGACAGGCTCTGATTGGCCTAGAGGAGTTGTAGATACTGTGCTCTCCACTCGTGCTTTTTTGATCTGGACTCCACCAGGATTGGTCGGAGGGATTGTTGAGTAGAGGGATTGTTGAGTCTGAGTGGCAGGTTCTTCGGCGTAAGTGCGTTTGCTTAGAGATGTGGTTGTTGTTGTGGTTACGGAAGAATTAGAGTCGATGAGAGCCTGGAGGTTTGGTGTCGTGGACTGTTGTAGGAATCCGGTGGAATCACGGATGGTCTCAGAGGCCGAGACAGGTTCGAGGATTTCTTCTTCATCCTCTTCGTCGTCCTCTAGAGCAACATACTGGCCAATAGCGTTCGTGTTTGTGAGAACAGGCATCCGCGGCCGGATGAGCGCTTCAACATCCATTTCAGAGGCAAAACTTCTTGCAAGGAAGGGGACAATGCTGATATTTGTTCCGCGGCCACGCGCTGCGGGAAAGGGGTTGAGGACACTGGCGAACATTGCGTCCTTGGACGAAGTCATGATGATTGTGCGGTCGATTTCAGCGCGGAGCGGGGGCGCGAGGTATTCTGTCGGTAACTTGGTGAGGATCGCTGGGAGGAGGGTTGAGGCTGCGCGAGCGAGTCTAGGGAATTTGTTGGAGCTGGAAGCGCCCATCAACTGGCGATCTTGTTTGAGATTGGGATTGAGGAAGGAGTCCGCGTTTATGGCGTTGGTGTTGGTCTTCGATTTGCCCTTTGTGTCTGAGGTGGAATCTTTTGTGCCGGTTTTGGTGTCCTGCAGAAGAATGTCGGTGCAGCTGGTTCGGATTATGTCCGTTAGAGACGAGATGTTTTTCTTGGTCATGGACGGGCCGATACGGTCGATCAGGACGTGGATTAGGTCGTAGACTGAGGCCCTGATTTTCTTGTTGAACTTTTCTGCGCGGAAGACCCAGAGCGTTTGCTCTAGGATGGTCTGGGCGATTGGAAGAGCAGCGGTCTCTAATGTATTGACCAAGATACGAAGGAGTCTCATACAAGCTGCATGAATGCGAGGCAATTCTGTCAGAAGATGCTCCCTCTCTATACGACTGATAGACGGATTGGCCTGCACGCCGCCAGCATTGGATGGCACGGTCACTGACATCAGCCGCGCCGTCAAATCGAGGATAGACCCGACTGGAATAGAGACAGTGGTAGCGGTGGCAGTTTTCAGGAAGGCGGAGAGCATGCGCAGCAGAACAAGAAGTCTATCAACACCTAAGTCGAGTCCCTGCCATCCAGTTAGGCCAAGGGCATCCGCACCACGACTACCTACCTCACTGCTGTAGTCAATAGAATGCCCCAATTGCTGTCGTAATGATGGGTCGACAGACTCCCACTGTTCTATAATAGCTCTTAGAACATGATTCGCAGTCGCATGGATCGAGTTAACTGTCATCCGGCAGGCATTCTTCCATTCCTCACCACCAGTATTCTTCGGCGCACAATGATGGAGAGCGATAAACAGCTGTTCGGAAATGTCCACTACCGATTGCGAATGAGATGTTGACTTTGAGCCAACAATGGCCTGGAGGACGCTGTGAATTTGCGCGGTAAACGGCCGGAAGATGGTCGGATGTCGTGCAATGAGCTCGGAATAGGCGCAAAGAACGACCTCGAGAAACGGCGAGTTCGGTTTTAGTCTCCGAGTGGGTTCGGACGGAGGCTTTACCGAGACAAGGTTCAGGGTAGATGTGATAAATCCGGGTAGCGACGGGGTTGTGATTTCACGGACCAGCGTGGGATACTGGTAGGTAAGATGGAAGATGCGAGTTAAGGTAATTACGGCCATGGTCTTTGTAGAAGCAGGATCGGGTTTCTGCTCGAGAATACATCAGCATCAAGTCGCATTATTTCGCTCTTCAACGGATCGAGTCTCACATTCAAGATGCCCATAAGACCCCGAACGAAAGGCTCGCTTCCGCGCAGAATCTCCCATTGGCCTGCTTCCACCAAGGCTTTGATGAGAACAACGGCAGCCCATCGGCCCTCAAACGTCCTGTCCTGCAGAAGACTCGAGAGACGGGTCACCAACTTGTGCACCTGAACCGCATGATCCGAGTCTGTCCTGCCCGTCTTTTGCGACTGAGGCGCAGAGAGAAGCTCCCCGCATTCTGAAATGGACGCCGCGAGCGAAGCAGCAACGGCGGGAAGTTGCTGTGCTGGTAGACTGGTCAATCGATGGTTGATAGCGCGGAGGGACATGATCAAGTGCGCCATGGCGTAAATTGAGAGCTAGCGATGGGCTAGCCGCAGTCTAATCGCGAACTTGAAGCCCGTGATGTCTGGAGAACTTTTCCTGATCAGAATCAAAAATGGTAAAAAAAAATTAAGCTTGGGCCACATGAAGCCTCGGGACGGTACTACTATAGTAGTACCGCAATACGGTAAGAAATACGGAAAGGTGGATCTGGTGGTAATTCTTGGTCTCTCCTGGTCGAATCACAATTGCGATCATCAAGGACCGCTACCGTGACCTACCATAGGTGGTGCCTCCTGGTTCCTGGGGAGCGTCGTCGTCGCCCTTGTCGTCAGTCGTGCCAACTCGGTTCCCTCTTTACTAGTTTTAACTTTTCGCCTGCTAATTGAGCCTCGGGGTGGGCGCTCGTGATGGACCTCGTTGTAGCTTAATTGCCCTTCCCCAGATTCTGACACTGTTGTGCCCCTTCATCCCTCTCCATTCCTCACCATGGCTGTAAGTGTTGCATCTCACCTCCGCTTGTACCTCTTCAGCCCCGCGGTGCTGCGCTTACAGGCTTATTGACACATGCCCCAGGCGCGAGAATCTGACAAGGGCCATCGCTACATCGTTGCCCTGGATAGCGCTCGATCTCAGAACAAATGGGACGAGGTTCCTGAATTGATCCGCAAGGTCACAAAGCATGCCTCTCACAAGACCTGTAACTCTATTCCTCGTCCTTGTACCAATCGAACACATTGTCTGACGCAATTGAGTATAGGTTATCTGGATGTAGCTAGCGCCGAGTATCAGATCATCACTCATTTTCACAAGAGCCCAAGCTCATCATCCGCACGCCTTCCCTCCTCGTCTTCCGGTCTACCAGAATTAATCCCCTCGCTTCTCTCCACAATCGACAAGGCAGACGCCTCGCGACAAGAATTGTTCCAAGCACAGGTCTGCTTAGGATGGGTGCACTACACTCTCAGTGAACCGGGCTTGGCTGCAGCTCGCCTCCCAAAAGACTTCGGTGATGAATTGAACGCCTTGGTATCAGCAGGGGAGGAGCTCTCACCATGGACCAAAGTGTGCCTAGTGAAGGGCTGCTATATCAAAGGTGCTGCACAGCATGCGGTTTCCGGCCCTCAGGATGCGTTGCATACTTTCAATTCTCTAGCGCCATGGCTAGGAAGTCAGAATTATTCAACGTCATCCAGCCAGTTCTTGTATTGGTCTGAGAAAGTACTAGCGGATGGCGCATTGATTGCCGGAGACGAAGTCCAAAAAACCATTGCGGATCCGAGTCCGGAGTTTGTAACAGTTGCTTTGAGCCTCTTCCGGGCATGGTCGTCCCACCCCGCCGTGAAATCTGTGGGATCTTCTCATGGCTCACATACTGAAGGCTCATCAGAGCAAGTTCCGAAAGCATCCATCTGGAAGTCGTACTACGACCTTCTCTCCGCCATCCTTCAGCATGGCTTGCCATATAATGCACCTACGGGCAGCCCGGAACGACTACAGCTCGCCGACGAATTGCAGCGCGTGGAGGCTATATGCGAGTCCAACCTTCTCCGCGATGTGACATTCCCTACTGCTGACTCGGGCAATAAGAAAATTGAGGTCTGGGTGGAGCAGGTTATCAGGAACTGGAAGGAACTTTGCGGACCTCAGTGGCATGACGAGGAACTGGGAGCAGGCGGGCAGCATGCCGTAGGAAAGAATGTTCTTGAAGTATGTGCCAATTGCGAGCAAGATCAAGTGTTGGGAATGCTAACTGTCTGATTTAGATCCTCTACCGAGCTGCGACCCGGACATACCATTCTTTCCTCATCCTAAGACGTCTCTTCCACGTTCATTCAGCACTCACGGAGTTTGATCTTGCTTTTAAAGCACTCGACTCGTATATTGAGATTGTCTCAGGTGCCAAGGATAGGGCTGAGAAATCAGTGCCCAACGAAGAGCTTGAGGATGATGGTGTTTTCATGCGCACCCTTTCCGAAGGCATTGCCATCCTTTGTTGCTATGGCTCGAGCAAGGAAGCAGAAAAGGCAAAGGATCTTATCGCAATTCTGAAAAAGTATATCAGCAAATATGTCACAGACCACCAGGAAGGGCAGGAGAGGACAATGGTCATTGACCCACAAACTGCGTCACCAGCTGATATTAGTGCCACATACCGTGCTATCGGCATTGGCCTTGCAAACTGGGCAAGCTGGACCCCAGTCAATGAGGACCGAGATGACATTCGAACAGAGGCTATCGAGGCCCTTGAGCGGAGCATCGCTCCCGAACTCGGCGACCAGCTCAACTACTCCTCTATCTACACGCTGGCTCTACTCTTGGCGGAAAACCGTGATCTTGATGCTGCGATTGACTATGTCAAGTCAGCACTAGCGTCCAATAAAAATCCCGGGGCCTCCGCCAGCTTTAGCCGCGAACGAGACTTGATACCTCTGTGGCATCTCCTAGCTCTTCTTTTGAGCGCCAAGCAAGAATTTGATATCGCAGAACGCTCATGTGAGGCTGCTTTTGAACAATTCCCTGCTGCCGCTACATCTCTCGCCCATAGTGACAGGCGGCCTTCTAAACACCAGTCAAACGCGCAAGAACAATTGAAGCTACAACGTGCGTTGATCGGTCGGTTACGGAATCGAGAAAAAGAGCGCATCATTGAGACTCGCATGACCCAACTCGCATTTGTGGAGGTCCTGGAAAGCCCCGAAGCAGCACTCAATCATAGCGAACAACTTCTCGGCCTTTTTGGTACTCTATTCCAAAATCTGGACCTTGAGACTGAGGGACAAACAAAGACTAAGACAGATCAACTTCCGCGTCCGAAAAGCGCCTCTGGCACAGTCAGAAGTTTCCGCGGCAGCATCTTTGGGCGACACAAAGCCTCTCGTACTTCCGACCAGAAGGCTTTCGAGCTTAAAGCAGACTCTCCAAGCCACTTGGCCGTTCATGCCAGGTCCTACAACCTTGATGGTGCGCCTGCTATACAAGAAACTGACGAGAACGGCTCAACTACCGATGACATTCATTCTTCGGTAGGTCGGTCCGACTCTCGGAAGCTGCGTAAGCGTGGCAGTACTGTTAGAAACTCAGACGTGGCCCTAGACCAGAGTGGGGGTCATATGAATGATGATGGCGCAAATTGCCATGACTCTGAAGCCAGGGCACCGAACGGACATCACCCTGAAGTGGCACCCAGCTTAGATACTGTCCGCAACGCAGTCTCACAGGCGACAGGCCAGCCACAGAGCGCGAAGCACACGCTGAACCCCATTGCCCACAATATCAAACACACACACCTAGAATCGCCTGCTGGACACGAAAAGCAGCCGCCCGAGCAGGACATTCGGCTGCCGACGTCTTACGGCTTTGAATCTCCGACGGGGACGTCGGCCAAGTTCCCGCACGCGCAAGCCCAGAAGCATGCGTTGTGTGTCCTAGCCAAGATATGGCTTCTCATCGCTGGAATTTACCGGCGAGCCTCGTCCTTTGATGATGCTGCAGAAGCATGCGAGGAAGCTTCGAAGCAGGTGAAGCGGATAGAAACCCTAACAGCAGCTCATGACGCATCTGCCCGGTCATTCCGGGAACGCGGGTGGGCAACTCCGAAGAGCTCCGACGAGCTCTGGGCTGATATCTACGCTGAACGTGGCCTTTTGCTGAACATCCAGTCGCGCGCGCATGAAGCAATAGAGCATTTCGAGGAGGCACTACTGTATAACCCCGATCATCCAAAGGCGACCATCAGCCTAGCGAATCTGCTCCTGGACATCTGGGACCAGAAACTACCCCTCGAACCTCCCGAGCCGGGGCTGGATGCAGGCCTGTCGACAATGACCTCCCCACCAACTAAAGACACCAAATCTAACCAGGGCAAACGCCCTGGTAGAGTTGGAGTCTCTGAGCCAGCCAAACCGAAAACTAAGGGCTCGGGCCTCATCACCGAGGATGAAGACCCTAAGGTGATCAATCGCATCGCAGCGCGTGAGCGAGCTTATTGCTTGCTATCCGCGTTGACCAAACGCGGAACTTCCTGGGACAATTCGGAAGCTTGGTTCACCCTTTCTCGAGCATACGAGGCCGTAGGTCAAACGCAAAAACTGAAGGAGGTTTTGTGGTGGTGTGTCGAGCTTGAAGACCGCCGACCGATCCGTCACTGGTCCAACCTCGGCTCTGGTGTGTATGTTCTGTAATTCAGCAAATTCTTGCCCTACCTAATTCTTTCCTTCTTTCTTTCTTGGTCCGTCTTCGATATCCTAGTTGGGCAGGGTTTGGTTTCAAAATTCCTCAAAACGTTGTTGCATCTTCTGCCATTTGCTGTTGTGTCAATATGATGATACCTTTTGCCGTATCGCATCCATTTTTGCAAATCTAGACGACTACTAATCGGCACTGTACATGAAGCACAATTATTGTAAATATAACTTTAACCTGTTGATTGGAAACGGAATAGGGACACCTTTATGTACACTTTGCTCACAAATACACCGATAAACCAGTGGTCTAGCTAAATGAGAACGACGTTGCCAGCTTACCGGGGAGCAGCAACTGGGGTCCAAGCTGTGTACTTGGGCTTGACACTAAAGCGCAGTCAGTTAGACTTGAACAGATCTTGCAACTCTTGCGTAACAGGACGTGATAAGACGGGTGTACTCACGTAGAATAAGTCTTGAAAGCCGCACGACTCAGAGTCAGAGTCGGCCTGTGCTCTGTGAGCTCCCAAGTACGCTGACCAGTCTGCATCAGCCTGTCGCCAGTGGGGGGAGTGTCGACCATGTACGAGATCCAGGCGTGCCTGCAACCAACAAGTCAGTAAACGGAGCCCTCGCTAGTCGAGCAATCCATATATTCTTACCAGCCAGGCTCGATCTGTGAAGGGTCGTATTCAACCTCCTTGTAGTCAACCCAGCGGGTCCGGACTTGCTTCACAGTCAGCTCCATTCAAGCTCGAGTCTCGTCTCGTGTTGGGTCGGTTCAGTGTCGAACTCACGGGGAAGCTCCTCCTCGACGTTCTCATAGAACTTGTTGCCGAATCGATCGGTGCCAATCAGGGTACCGGCTTTGGTATCGCCTGCAAATTGACTCGCGTTAGTCAATGCTCTTTTTTTGAAGTACCTCTCACACGGTACAGAGAGGGGTCGAGTAGGAAGGTATTGGGGGATATCATACCCATGTACTACATGCCGCGAAGCTCCGGATCAGCATCAATGTCCCATACAGACCCTCCCCAGTCCAATTTATCCCAAGCAAGGGCTGCATACCTGCATTTGGTGGCCATATTCCTATACGACGAATGGGTAGAGGTTAGCAATCCTGCGGCAACAATTGGCCCATGTTCCTCGGTCGCGGAATCACCCACCTTGAAGCCAATTCTTCGCAGATTTCTCAATGTACGGAGGATAGTTGACATCTTGGACGAAGTACCGCCGGGGACCTTGTTCGCTAAAGTAGAGCAACGGTATGTCGTCGTCTCTCTGCAGTGTGTCGTCGGTCTTTCCGTTCCCTGTCGGAGGTTGTGGAATCTGAATGTGGTCTAGTGCATATCTCTGTTTGTTCAGTTTGCATGGCTGTGCTTCCGCCGCGGAGGATGAAGAAAGCCTCGATTCTTGACAGTCGCATTCGCAATTGTTAGCCTCTTGGTTCTCGATTGTCTCAGAACTGCGTGGCGCTTAGATACTGCGCGCGCGATGTTTGGACGTGTTGGTGGGCACGCTGTCCGCTGCGCTGTGCGCAACCCCATTGTTCGGCGGAAATTCTGGGAGCGCAGCTTTTCAACACATACTCCTCATGCTGCGAGCAGCGTTCCTCCGTCAAGCACGTCGCCACTAGGGAGCATTACGACTGAGCTGGACCGGATAGCGCCGTGCTTTGAAGTCCCAGCATCTCGGATATCCATCTTGGACTCTCCTGTGAGCTTCTACAAGACGCTAAAGGTGTGAACCCTCCAAACCGTCGATACACCCAGAGGGCTAATCTGAGCTTTCTTTGCGGCGATAGGACAAAATCCGCAAAGCCAAGAAGCGCATCTACCTCTCTACGTTATACATCGGCAAGACGGAATATGGTTTAATCGAAACTGTGAACCAAGCTCTTCGCGATAACCCAGAGCTGCGGGTCTCGATTCTGACGGACGCTTTACGAGGTACTCGAGAAACGCCGAATCCGTCTTGCGCTTCACTTCTAGCGTCACTTGTTGCTGAGCATGGGCCGGATAGGGTGGATATTCGTATGTTCCATACGCCTAATCTGACAGGGTTGCGGAAGAAATGGATTCCCAAGCGGATAAACGAGGGCTGGGGTCTTCAGCACATGAAGCTGTATGGGATTGACGATGAAATTATACTGTCGGGGTAAGTATCAGCTTTACAGATGGGTAGGATAGTTTACTGACTCGCGCAGGGCAAACCTCTCCCAGGATTATTTCACAAACCGTCTAGATCGGTATCATGTCTTTAACTCAAAGGAACTGACGGACTACTACGCTCGCATTCATAACGCAATCTGCGAACTCAGTTTCAAGGTGCTTCCTGGCTCTGATAATGCTGCTGGATATATCCTGGACTGGCCCAGTGCAAACGGTGTTTCATCTCCCCTCGACGACCCTGAAGAGTTCATCGCGTACTCCTCAACCGTACTCAAACCCCTTATCCAACCAACATCCAATCAAGCCACAGTCGAGCCGAAATCTCCCAGTCAGACTTTTGTATACCCCGTCGCACAATTCACACCTCTCCTGAAACCTGATACCTCAACCGAATTTCCCGCTGTCACGACAATCCTCCGCCTCCTCTCTAGCTCCCCCGCCTTCTCCGGCGCTCGCTGGCTCTTCACCGCGGGCTACTTTAACATACACCCTGTCCTGTCGTCTCTCCTAATAGCAAGTACATCCACCTCGACCTCTCACGCCTCAACTCGCGGCACCGTGCTGACCGCCTCTCCCTGGGCCAACGGCTTCTACGGCTCCCCTGGTGTCTCAGGAATGCTCCCCGCAGCATACACACACCTCTCAGCGCGGTTTCTCGACCGCGTAGCTCTCGCTCAGCGTACAAATTCTATCGAACTCAAGGAGTGGCGCCACGGCACGGTCGGCGAACCTGAGGGATGGACATACCACGCCAAGGGCCTTTGGGTGACGCTTCCAAAGGAGGAAAACCCAAGCCTAACCTTCGTCGGGAGCAGCAACTACACGAAGCGCAGTTATGGCTTGGACTTGGAGGTCGGTGCGCTGGTTGTTACTGGGGACGAGGAGTTGAAGAGGAGGTTTGGGGCTGAGACGGAGTGGTTGCAGACGCACGCCAATGCGACTTCGCGCGAGGACCTGAGAAGGACGGAACGGAGGGTTGGCTGGAATGTTAGGCTTGCGATGTGGATCGTTGAGAAGGTTGGCGGTGCTTTATGACATGCGCTCTGCTCTGTGGACATGGAAATTAGGGCTGTATTTTAAGATAGACTTGTACTTGTATGATGATCTGGAAAGAATTGGGACTTGGTGGATACGGTTCTTCTTAATTTTCTATAATACGAGCAAGAAAATGTAGGGACAAAAGGTAATGTATTCGTCAAGGGGATATTCAGTCAACTTTTAGATGCAAGCCCAATCTATGATATAAATTACCCCAAACCTAACGCCGTAGACAATGTTTTAACCAATCAAGACTCGTAGAAAATAGGGGATATCGTTATGCTCATCAACAAGCTTTCTCCCGAGACCGAGATGCAACAAATCATGCCCTGCCTGGAACTCTTCCCGGAACTCTCGCAGGCCCCAGGCCCTGTCTTACTTCATCCAACATGCGAATACCAATAGCCTCGTTGCCGTTTTTACCACGCTTGGCCTTTGCACCCTTTCGCTTCGCCTGTGAACTTGTCTTGTCGTCCCATCCGGACAAGAAGTCATCCATGATATTGTTGAAGTCGTGGCGCGGCGCGACTGCGTTGCCGTTCGCATCAATGAGACTTGGTGCTTGTGAAGAGGCGGTCGAGAGGTCGGTCATGCCCGTCATACCGCTAACCATGGACATGGAGTCGTCATATTCGTCTTCTTCATCAACGGCATAGAGTGCTTCGACGCGGTCGAATCGGTCGTCGAGGAGACGGTGGCCTTCGGTACGGGAGAGGGAGGAGGAGGTCATGGAGTAGGCGGATGGGTTTGTGAGGGCGCCCTTGCGTTTCTTGCGGCGGATTGGGGTTCCGCCAGCTGTGAAGACTGTTGAAGCGAGGGTGCTACGCTGTTCGGAGGGGACGACGCTGCCTGGGGCGGCGGGGGTAGCTTGTGCCCTTCCAGTTTTCTTGAACTTGGCGAATTCACGCATCCAGTCTTGGTCGTCGGGGTGCATGTCAGGAGCAGGGGCGTCATGTTCAGGGAGTTCGCCCGGGGCGACGTCTTCCTTTGCTTCTTGCTTGATGAATGCGGTCGTACTTGGCTGGTTGGGGGCTTTCTCTGTAGCGTCGGACTCCCACCCTTCGTCTTCGTCGTCCTCATCGAACAGTGTATCTTCCCAATCTCCAGGGTCCATCTCCTCCGCGTGCGAAGTCAGCTGGCCGAAGAAATCGTCATCCTCCTTCTCGTCCACATATTCTTCATCATCGAGGGCCTCGAGGACCTCCCGAAGTCGGGGATCCATTTCTGGCTGGAATCCCGCAATGGCATCCGGAACGTTCTGCTGGTCCTGGTAGGTCGGCTTTCGGGAGTACGTAGACGCGGTAGAGTATGCTCCGTAGACGGAGCCTATCGTGCTGCGGCCATCCCAGTTACTCCTTGTGTCCTCGTCATCCAATGAAGTCTGAGCGAGCGCATCTTCCAGGTTCATGGATTTGCCCTTGCCTTTGTTCTTTCTGGCGGCTTCGACAAAGTACGAGTCGCCACCTCCGGTACCCAATTCGCGCAGATGTTGCATGTAATCATATTTCGAGTCGTCGTAGTAGATGCCATGGTTGGCTGCCTCACCCTCGTTCTTTCGAACAGCACCAGATCCGAATTCGCTCGCGAGATCGCCTAGGTTCTTGGAACGTTTCGCCGAGGTGGCGGGATCTTCTGAAGCAGGGCCGTATACCGGATGGAGGACACGGTCTTCGGCTTCGGGGTCGTGGATGAGGGGGTCATGTTGGGATCGATGGAACAGCTGATAAGTGGTAGCGTTTTTCTTATCTCTGAGAACTGTTAGTTACTGAAACAGAGGCGAGCTACTCTAGAATAGGAGACATACATCCACTGCTTTCGAGGAGGCATTTTGAGACTCGTCTTCCGGACAATGAGGGGCGTTCGAAGATAAGGAAAAAAACCGGAGATAAAGTGAGGCTATCCAAAAAAAAATGGTGGGTCACGTGTCAGCCCCTCCCTCTGAGAACAGCAAGAACACAGTGCGAGACAAGTCTGAGAAGACTGTCTCTATAGCGTAGACTATTACTATACATCGTCGTGACAGCTCAGTCTATATTACCAGATCATTTCTTTGAATTTCCATAGTGTCACAGATAGCCAAAAAAAAAAAAAAGGTGCTGAGTCAGCGTCCGCGGGGCTTTTTCTGGCAGGTCAAAATTCCATTAGAAATCCAACTTCCTTCCAACACACTCACTTTTCACCGTCACCGTCCATATCGATTCAATATGGTGTTGGCTAAATCTAAAAACTCCGTGGGGCTCGGCCAGAGCCTCATGAACGATCGTTTCGGTAAAGGGAAGGCCTCGAGCATGAAAAAGGCCTCGCATAATGCCGCCATCGCACGCAAGGACATGAATGGCGAAACCTACATTACCCCGGGCTCCAAGGAGGCGTCATGGGTTAAGATGCGCAGTATCACGGAACAGGCAGCCCTCGACGAGTTTTTGACGACCGCCGAACTCGCCGGGACCGATTTCACGGCGGAGAAGATGAATAACGTCCAGATTATCCATACCGATCAGAAGAATCCTTACCTACTTTCTGCCGCCGAGGAGAGATCTGCTATCCGCAAGCATAAGAAGAACAAGGGCCGACTTACGGTGCCTCGTCGCCCGCACTGGGACCAGACAACGACCCGCAACGAACTGGATGTTCTGGAGCGCGAGAGTTTCATGGACTGGCGCCGGGGACTTGCGGAACTGCAGGAAAACAACGACTTGCTGATGACGCCATTCGAACGAAACCTCGAAGTTTGGCGCCAGTTGTGGCGAGTTATTGAACGGTCCGATATCGTTGTGCAGATTGTCGATGCGCGGAACCCCCTGCTCTTCCGCAGTGAGGACTTGGAACTTTACGTCAAGGAAATAAACCCGAAGAAGCGCAATCTGCTGCTCGTGAACAAGGCCGATATGTTGACGGAAAACCAACGAGAGACGTGGGCGGACTACTTTGAGAAACATGACATTAGCTTCCGATTCTTCTCCGCGCACCTGGCCAAAGAGCGCAACGAAGCGCGGCTGAATGAGAGCGAGAACGAGAACGAGAGCGACGAGGAGTCATTGGCAGAAGAGACGGAGGCGCTTGACCTACAAGAGGCTGGCGACAAGGAAGCAGACGGCGGCGTGGAACTCTCCAGCGGACCGGCAACCTCCAAGCGAACCGACATTCTCGATGTCGATGAGCTCGAAGAGCTGTTCCTCTCCAACGCCCCAGAAGACCTTCAAGAGGAACCCACTGACGAAGATGACGCTCCGAAGCCACTGCCACGAAAGACAACCATCGGTCTCGTCGGTTACCCCAACGTCGGAAAGTCAAGCACAATCAACGCTCTCCTCGGCGCCAAAAAGGTCTCCGTCTCCTCCACCCCCGGTAAAACCAAGCATTTCCAAACGCTCTACCTCTCTCCCGAGATCATGCTCTGCGATTGCCCCGGTCTTGTCTTCCCCAACTTCGCCACAACAAAGGCCGAGCTCGTCGTCAACGGCGTCCTCCCGATCGACCAGCAGCGCGAATTCACCGGTCCCGCCGGCCTAGTCGCCCAACGTATTCCCAAGCACTTCCTTGAAGACGTCTACGGCGTAACCATCAACACCCGCCCCGTCGAAGAAGGCGGCACAGGTATCCCAACAGCCCACGACGTCCTCCGCACCTATGCGCGCGCCCGCGGCTTCGCAACAACAGGCCAGGGTCAGCCCGATGAATCCCGCGCAGCCCGCTACGTCCTCAAGGACTACGTCAACGGCAAGCTTCTCTTCTGCCACCCACCGCCACCACTAGATGGCCCGGACGCCGAACCTATCGACGAAGTCGAATTCAACAAAGACCTCTATGACTGGGAGCATCTCCCACCCCGCCGTCAAGCCATGCTCCTCGCCGCTCAACAATCGTCATCCTCTTCGAAAACCCCCGTCGAAGGCCTGAAATCTCGAACGGTCGACAAGGGATTTTTCGGTTCCGGCACGCAGTCCTCAGGCGGGAAACTCAACCTTCCATTCAACGCCAAGTACACCGAACAAGGGAAGGAGATCCGTAAGCCGCTTACGGGACGAAAGGAGCGCATGATGGTTGCGCTGGAGCGTGGAGTTGATGTTTCAGAGGTCAGGGGGAGCTCGAAGAAGCATTTCAAGGTTAAGCATAAGAATCAGAAGAAGGCGAGACAGGGGCCTGTTGATGATGACTACTAATTGCATACATTGATGGCATGGACGGGGCTCGCTGGCGAGTAATACAGAAAAGCATTTTCACTGCCCACTTGGACATTTGTTTATATCTTCTTTCATTTTCTTTTGTCAGTTTATGTTGATTATGATGACGACGGGCTTAGATGGCGTTGTGGTATCTATTAATCTGATCTGAAGAGGAAATACCCTCACGATTATCGAATCTTGGTCATGGTATACACTGGAAATAGTTACGCTTATGGCTCTTGTATATACGAAACATCAATGCCCTTTTCAGGCTAGCAGTATAGTATGTATTTCGAATGTAGATATCGAAAAGTCACTCAGAGTAGATCCACAAAAAGTAGCTTATAGAGAACTCTTCGTCTTGGGGAACCCAGCTGCGGTCAGAATCCTCTCACTCGCCTCCCTTTGCCACGCCAACCTCTTCGCAACCTCGTCCTTGCGGACCTTGTTCTCCCTCTTTCCGAGTTGCTGCAGGTGCACCTCATCCGGTCCGTCTGCGATCCTCAACGTTCGGATTAACGCCCAAAGGTATGCGAGCGGCGTATCCTGAGACACACCGGCAGCACCGTATGCCTGAACGGCGCGGTCAATGACTGTCAGCGCGGCCTGGGGCACGAGAACCTTGGCCTGGGCGATTTCCTTGAGGGCAGACTTGGCGTCACCCTGATCGATCTTGATAGCTGCGTTGAGAACGATGAGGCGAGCCGAGTCGATCTCGATGCGAGACTTTGCGAGCCATTCAATAATGACGCCGTGCGAAGCGAGAGCTTGTCCAAAAGGCTTCTTGCGCTCGTCGTTGATGCGGGCAATCAGCCAGTCTACAGCACGTTCAGCCGCACCAATGGTGCGCATGGCGTGGTGGATACGGCCGGGACCAAGGCGGCCCTGAATGATTTCAAAGCCGCGGCCTTCGCCGAGGACCATGTTGGCGACCGGGACGCGGACATTCTTGAATGTGATGTGGGCGTGGCCATGGGGAGCGTCATCATACCCATAGACGTTGAGCATGCGGTGGACGGTGATTCCCGGGGCGTTTGCCGGAACAAGGACGACAGATTGCTGTTTGTAGGGGTCGGGGTTGCTGGCATCGTTTTTGCCCATGACAAGGTAGATCTGACAACGGGGGTCACCAGCGCCAGAGGACCACCATTTCTATGCTTCTTAGCTTTGAACTATACTAGGTTCTGGGAGCGACAACGTACAGATCCGTTAAGAACATACACATTCCCCTCGCGGCGGATATCAAGCTGAATGTTTGTCGCATCACTAGAAGCAATTTCCGGCTCGGTCATGAGGAACGCAGATCGGATCTTTCCATCAAGCAGGGGCGCCAGCCACTGTGCCTTTTGTTGCTCGTTACCATACTTGGCCAGTACCTCCATGTTACCTGTATCGGGAGCAGCATTGTTCGTAGCCTATCACTCATCATACATATTAGCCTCCAACTCGAGATATCTGGAATTCAATATGCGGGGAAGCCACTAACCTCCGAAGCAACCTTGCTCTTCCCCAGATACTCCGCCATCAACCCATACTCCAGATTGCTGAAGCCAGCACCCTGGGTGAAGTGGTTCTTGGGCAGGAACATGTTCCACAGACCAAGCTTGCGGGCCTTGGCCTTGAGCTCCTCCATGATGGCGGGGTTGGTGTTCCATCGCTGCTCACCCTGGCCGAGCTGGGCGGAGAAGAGGGCTTCGGCTGGGATACATTCTGTCTCGACGAATTGCTCGACCTACGATCACCTTCTGTTAGCGGTGTACCCTTCGCGATCTGCTGGAGCAAGCTCAGCAGAGGCGTGAAGCGACGTACCAGGTCGAGGGTCTTCTTCGCCTTATCACTGACAAAGGGCTGGGCGATCACGGGGATTCTGGCGGAGGCAGACATGATGACCAGATATAACAAATAATGTGGGTATATGGGGCAGAGGACTTGTGAGGAGAGGATCGAAAGTCAAGAGGGGAATCGAGGAATAATAAAAAGAGACGGAGGATGAGCTCCCTCCACTGTCCAGGCCGAACTGTAACTGCCAGTTGCGGAGAAGCCGAGGTCCAGTTCGGCTGCTTCCCTACAACATACTACTGCATCCTTCCAGGGAGCCAAGCAACGAACACTTCCGATCATGCCATACCCCGGAGTACGAGCTCTCCAGCAGCCAATAATCCCTTTTACTGTTCGCTGTTTAGATGATCATCAGATCTATGGTCTGGCATCCCACGCTCTTTTCGGTGACTCGGCCAGAACCCCGATCTAAAACTACAACGTACTGCGCCAACCTCCATCCAAAACCTCAGACCGGAAATCGAATCCCATCCAATTCGATTCAACTCATTTGAAAGTAATGCTTCAGAATAGCAACAAAATCATCAGGCAGACAGTATCCAATCCCAACCCCGTCCGTCCCGTTCCCAGAATACATTCATTATTATTAATTGAATTTCAACTCCCGCGACCTGCGCCAACCGGAAACATCCAAAAGAAAGTATCAGAAGAAAGAAGCAAAGAGGTTCAAGTCATTATCAAGCGGTCTTCTCGATGTTCTCCGCAGCGGACGACTGCTGCTCGAAGTTCTTCTTGCCCAGCTTGGCGAACAGAGACTGAGGTTTTCCGGCACTGCGCACAACATATAGATTAGCATTTCATGTGCCATTTGAAACCCATGAATCAAGTAACATACTTCTTGAACCGCTTCCCCTTGATATCGCTCAACTTCTTCGAGCAAGGGCTCATGAGTTCGTCCGAGGGAGACACGTAGCTCGCTTGTTGCCTGTTACAGCGCATATTAGTACCCACTTTGATTCGATCTCAAGACGATATCGCGGAACAAAAGAAAACGCACTTCTCTTTGTTATCTAGCTTTCCCTGGAGGACCTGACGGTGATAGTCCATAGAGGTCATCTTGGTTGCGGCGTTCTTCTCCTGCTCGTGCGAGACAGCGAGATGTGTGTTTGGTGAGCGGGCAGCGAGAGGTGCAGAGTCCATAGTGTGGTTTTTATGTTTGAGAGTCTTCTTTTCACGTAATGGAGTAGAAGAAGAGGGTTTAAGGGCTTGAGAGTAATGTACTTTTGAGGAAGTGACATGGTGGAGCGGATTCAATTGTCAAGAAAAAGAGAAAAACTGCCCGTCGATTGTTGTCATGGCAACCACCGATTCTATACCAACGATAATTATTTCATGATGACAGGCACAGATGATCTGCATTTGTTTCATCATTATTCATTGAGTCATCATCTCATTGCGGTTAGTTATGTCGCTAGGTCTATTATGCAGGTTTATACAATGTTGTACTCGAACAGTTGTCTGTCACAACCTCTCCGAGTCGGAGCATTCCAAGTCGGATTCCAGCACTTCAGAGCCTTGCTCGTCCTCTCCTTCATTCCCCCCCTTCAGGTCTGCCGGGCTACTGTTCGATCTGTGCAACTGAGGAGGAGACGAGGGCGGAGGAGGGTCCCGTGTCTCCTGCTGTAAGCTCGAATCATCCGATGTTGGAGTCGGCGGCGCATACGCAATCGTTGGGCTGAGTGATCCGCCCTGTGAGTCGTCGGATATCTGTCGTCGGTGACTGGCTGTGCGACGGTAGGATGGAGCTGCTCGTGGCGACGCAGGACTTGCCGGTGCAGACCCGAATATTGGGGACGATGACCGTAGGCTGTACGACCGCGAGACCATATTTTGTACGCTAGGAAATTCAATGTAGCCACCGACAGTCCCACGAGTAAAAAGCACAAGCGCAAAACAGATCAGTACCATAATGCTCTGAACCACTGCTACCCGCTTCTGGAAGACTAGCTCATCCGCAAGTACTCCTAGCTGGTTGTTTATGGACTGGATCTCCTGATGGTATTGGATCCGTTGATGTTCAAACTCCAGTGCCACGCTTCTCCACGCTTGATCGTATTGTTCACGGAATTGCTTCAGCTCGTTGACTACGGTCACATTGAGGTTTTCCAGGAACGTCGTCGTTTTTGCCAGCTGCCGTTTTTCGACCTTGTTGAACGCATCCCGTAGAATACGCGATTGTTCTTCAATATACTGCAGAGACAAGCTCGAGTTAGTCTCTAACATTTGAAGACGTTTGTTGACCGACTTGAAGAACGACTCCTGTGTTGTAGGGTTCGCCAAAGGTGGCTGCGTGGTCGTCGCTCGCGTGGAGTCGACGACTTGCTCATCTTTGGAACCGCCAGAAGACCGGGCGTCGGGCTCAGAGGTCACGTTCTGAGGAGCTACCTCAGAGGTAGCTGCGGTAAAGGCATCGTCTAGTGAAGACTGAACGTTGGAATCGGGAGTTGGGGCTTTAGCATGCGCAATCTCCAGAGAAGCAACATTGGCTGTAGGAGTATCACCGATCGAATGTGTGCCCATACTGGGAGAAGCCTGGTCAGATACCGGAGCACTTCCACCAGATGCGGTAGGCTCTGGTGGTGCGTCCCGAGTACCGCAGGTGTTGAAATCCCAGAGACCCAAAAGGACCAATTGAACAGCTGTCTCAATATTGGGACAGGCTCCCGAAACAAAAGACGACACTTCAACGTTGCCTGCGTAAAGCGGGGGTGCCGACGCTGACGGTGGGATACCTTTTGCCTTATCGGCGGTCTCGGCCTCTGAAGCTGGCACTGGTACTTGTTCAGCTATTTCATCTTCCGCTCGGTTCGCCTCCCCATCATGTTTGTACTCTTCCAACATTGTCGTGCCGTGAACTCGTATCAAACTAATCGGGCAGAACCATTCGTGTCCGTAGTGCGTCAAAAACTCAATCCGGAGGTATCTAGCCCAAATGAGGGGATTCGTGACCGCAAAAGCCTGCACCTCGCGAGTGTTTCGCGCCTCAAAAACGCCCAACTCCTTCCACTGGTCCGGGTTTGCTGGATAACGATCCGAAACACCAACTCGGAAAGTATGAAATATTGAGCTGAAAAACTCATAGTTGGCCAGAACAACCGTGTCGACCAAAATGTCATCGCAAAGCTCCAGAATTAGAAATTTATTCTCCGCGCGACACTCGTTCAACATGTAGCTGTCCTTGTTTTCGATCAAAACAGACGATGACCCCTTCGCTTGAGGGTTTGTCTTGAGCACCGTTGCAGCGCAATCGAAAGACGCATAGTTGAACCGCTCTTTGCAGGTCGTCCCAGCATCCTTCGAGCGCGGCCCACCCGCATGAGGCACTCCATGCGCAGCTGCATCGACAGAACCCTCACGGCCCACATCCAGGTTCTGCGTCGCATCTACTCCGTCCGAAACAACATGTGCGCCCCAGGAGGGAGTAGGCTTCGTTGCTTCCGACGCATCGGCTCCAAAGCCGCCAAAGTCAAGCTCAATCTCGCCATCGTCCCCAAGGGAATCAAGGGCATTGTTGATCCCCGTTGGCCGACGACGGTCTTTCCCCGCGGTCCCAGCCCGCCGGTGCCCCCCAACATTCTCTGCCGACTGCCCTGCCTTGGCGAGATTTTGCTTCTTCCAGTCCTCAAATGAAAGAAAATTCGCGTTGTCGAGCGGCGAATCGGTGTCGAGCTCCTGGTCTGCTTCGCGGCCCGGCGGTGATGGTTGAGCGGTCTCTACCGATGCGGTGACTGAGCTCAGCTCAGTGGTGGTTGTGGTGGTCTTTTGAGTGTACGATGTCGGGCCACCGGTTGTCTTCCTGTCCCACCGTGTTTCAACACAGATCGGCCATTGGAGGAACCCAGCTTCAATGTCTCTCCAATCTCGGGCGAGACATATCGGTTGTTGGTCCTCACTCCCTGTTCGCTGGTTCCAGGCTGACGCACAAATCGCCCAGGGGAACCAACATGCCGTTATCCACCAATGTGCCAGCATCGTTTGTTAACAGGTATGACTTTGATATCTAGGAGTCATCGCGTAGGCATTGTCTAGAGACCTGGGCAAGTCAGCCATCTATCTCAAAAACTTGTGCGTGGGACAGAATGGGTGGGACTTGGTGGTGGCAAGCCCTTACCAGCTTCTGTGGGGATGCTGACCTTCGCGCCCGAGTCTGGGGTTGGTTGGGGTTTGTTCAAGTGTTGCCAAAGAGGGCTTCAACAAAGATAAAATACGAAGAAAGAAGAGCCGCGTGATTCAATAAAATATAATGCGAAGCAGATACTATGTAATAATGACTGTGTAGGGTAAGAGAGCGAAGATGAGGACAAGCAGGTCTGAACACCGAAAGGGAGGTCCTCCAAATGCTCGGGCTTCACCGCTCAGCAATCTCCAACAGGCAATGTGCTGAGTACATATCGGGGTTCAGTAGAATTCAAAGGAACTACTACTCCAGGAGCACTACTCGAGGAAGAGCGTACGAGAATCACTTTTGAATTATATTCGCCATGACTACCCATCCAATGTCCTAGTAACTAGAGTACACAGAATCCAGTCCAATACCAGACCAGGACGATGTCCGCCTGGGTAGAATCAATAACATCGCTTTTCCCGTAGCTTTTCTTTCTTTGTTGTTGTTGTTGAGGTGAGAAGGCGCCCGTATGTCGCAACTCTCTCCAAGATCCTTCGTCTGCCCGTAACGTTGAAGCTGTGATAAAAATGAAGTGTTGCGTCGAGGGAAAAAAATAGGGCAACTAGAAGCTGCCTGTTGAAGAGAAGATGAAAAGTGCTAATCACAAAAACCATTCCCTCCGGATTTCACTTTTGACAGTTTCGCGCCACCAGTTTCTTGTTCGAAGAACACGTAGTATACAGGAGTGGAAAGTAACACTGAACATGTGCTGGGTGCCGCACAAGATATGATCTATAAAGTTTGTAATAAAGAGGAATGAGAAAAAAATATGGATGTGGTGACACCGGTGGCAGAATGGTATAAAATGTCGAATGTATTGAATAGGCATCTTCAGACGCGGTGAGCAGAACCAACGAAACACGGGAGACTCCAGACAGGAGAAAGGAGTATGCGACTGAATGCCGCTTTAAAGGTGGAGATCGTGCCAGCCACCCACGAGATCAAGATCCTCATCAAGGCTGCCATGATAGTCATAGATGTTGGCAGGCTTGATGTTGACATGTCTCTGGGTTTCCAGAGAATCACGGCGCCATTCCTTGCGGAGGAACGGACGGCGACGGCGATCTTGAGCGAGACTTTCCTTCTTGGCCCATTGTCCATAATCGAACCCTGAGGAACCCAGACCCCAATCCTTCCGCCAGGTCATGTTGTTCGGGAGACGTTTCGACTCGAAGGAAGGATCAGACGGTTTGAAATTCCGCCTCTTGTCGCCCAGGGCAGCCCATTTGTCAACGTTGGACTTGTTGGGAGAAGTACGTGGAGACCACTGTTTCAGTTTAGGTACAGTGACTGCCGGCTTCTCAAAGAACGATGGAAGAACTACTTCAGGCGATGAGGAGGGCTCGCGTCGGGGGTTGAGGATCGAAATGCTTCGGGCTTCGCGCAGACCAGGTGTAGTAACCATGTCGCTTGCGTGAGCAGTAGTACTCTCATGGCTCCAGCTACGAGAGTTTTGCTCACGTCGTTGCTGCAGGGCCACTTGTTCACCTTCAGACTCCTCCTCTTCATCCCATAGATCGCTCCAGCTCTTGGAAATCTGGTCAGCCTTGTTGTTGCGACCAAAGACCATGGAGAGAGACGGGATAGGCTTGGCGGCCTGGCTAGGAAGAGACCCGGTGATAGTCACAGGGTCCGAAGGTGGCGGATACCGAGGAGCGGCCTTTGCAAATGTGACAGATCGGTACGAATCGCCGAGAGCGGACTCCAGAACCGAAGCCATGGATGGGGTTTGGTGGACAGAAAACCAGGAAGTGCCAGCGGTCTCCGAAGGCGGAAACAAATCTTCCGAGTAACTCTCGTCGGGAATGGCGGACAGCTGTCGAATGGCCTGGGGTGGGCTGGATTGAAGAGCCTTGGCCCATGGGAACGAGTCGCCCTGGTTGATATGCGGGCTCTGGATGGAAGGAGTCCGTAGGGGCTCGCGATTGGCACTTGCGGGCACAACCTCGCGCTCATCCGTGCAGAACTCATCCAAGACCTCATCCTCCGTGGTGAAGGTAACGGCCCGGAGGATCCCATCCCGAAGACCGGAAAGAGACCGCTTCTCAGGATCAACAGCCATCGCAATCCTTAGAATCTCAAAGGTGTCCTGAGACATGTTTGGAAAGATGTCGAAGAGAGATTGTCGGTCTCTAACGTAGTCCGCATAGAGAATGTCGTTCTCAGTGGGGGTAGCGAACGGGTTCCTAGCGAAGAGTACGTTGAGCAGGCAAATGCCTATCGCCCAGATATCCGCTTTGACAGGCGAGTATCCAGTATTGGCGGGGTCGTACTGTTCCGGGGCCATGTAGCGATCACTTCCTACGCAGGCCTCATAGCACCAGGGTTCTCGGGTTGCAAGACCCAGATCACCGAGTTTCATAGACCCATCTTGCATGAGAAATATATTCTCTGGCTTGATATCGCGATGATACAAGCCATTCGCGTGCATGAACTCCACAGCGCTCACGAGCTGGAGCATGAAATCGCGGACATGTTCTGTCTCAAGAGGACCACGATTCATTCGGATGGCCTCGTAAAGGTCGCCATTTGCGCAGTACTCCAAAACAAGGTAGAGATGATTTGCTGTTTCAAAATGATGGACGAGATTGACGATATTCGGATGGTATGCGAGACGTTGGTGACAATCGAGTTCCTCAAAGCGGTTCCCGCTGAGTAATGGATTCCACGACTCATTCGGAGACGACTTTAACATGCACTTGATTGCAACGTCTCGGCCGGTCTGGATATCAGTTGCGAGAAAGACCATACCAAAAGACCCGTGATTGAGAGGGGCCACGGTGCGAAAGCGGCCATCCAGGAGCTGCCCTGGGATGAAGCTATTCTTCAAGGACTCCATGGCGAGTATGTGATCGAACAAGACAATATTCTTCCAGAGATATGGCTTGTCGCAGTACAGAACAGCGTATGGTGGCGAAGGCTAGGAAACGGCAAGCCCAGAAAATCGAGACAACTGCTCTATGTGTAGATGCGCTGGGACGCAAAAAGGACGTCTGACAAGGCCGGTGCGAAAATAAAAACGACTAGAAGATAACAAGTGCCGGCCTGCGATTCCAGGCACTTGACCGCCGAGGAGACCAAAAAAAGGAGATGATATTAACGAAACAGAAGGACACCGGGATTGTGCCTCATAGAAATATGCAAGAGAGGATCCGGTAGACGAAAAAAGAAAAAGAAATCGAGATGACGAGACAGCGCGAGGCGCGGAGCGAGGATGCCCGGAGGGGTGAATGACGCTAGGAAATTGTAGAGACCGTTATAGTTGCATTTGTATATCGTTTGAGTGCTGACTGGGGGTGTCGATATAAAGATATAAAGTTCGACGAATGAGTGTCTGAAACGAGACGACAGCCGTGGAAAGATCACGGGTTGTTGATTGATTTGAGATGGGACAAAAGCGCTGCGTAATATCGTAAACCGCAATATAAGTTGTATAGAAAAACAGAAGAAAGTCTCGTTATATGGCCTTCGAACACCAGGCTGAAGGTTGAGTGGTCGTGACTCAGAACGGGGACAGGCGCTAAAGTGTCATAGACTGACCCGGAGCCGAGTAGTAGCAGTCCAGGAAAGTAGATGCTATATTTTCAGAATCTGAGGCTCTGGACGACTGGCAAAGGGTCTTCGATGCCTGGTTGGGCGAGTTGAAGAACCAAGTACCAGCAGCCGGCCCAGGTTGCGGGTAGCGTCTAGAGAACAGCTCAGTAGTCTCGACTTTCTGATTGATGATGTCCCGTTCTTCTGCAGGTTGTAGCAACGCAGCACGGCTTTGGGAGCGAGTTTTGTGGGTCCCAGAGCTCGTTCGAAGTGGAGGGCTTGCGATGAGTCACGGAAGGTGTTTGAAGATTCGAGAATCCCAAGACGAGGAAATTGCTATGTAGGTAGGATTCGGCCAGCAGCACACACGATTTAGAGAGCAGATGAACGATCTCTAATCCAGCTTTGGCTTTGCACGGGAACTGTTGTGCTTTGGCGATGTGGTGAGGGACGAGGTGAGAGTATTGAGGGTTGCGGAAGAGGTCGGAATCGGAGAAGGACCGGGTCGAGGAAAGAGCAAAGGACGAAAGAAGAGGATGAAAGGAAGCGGTGAAGGGCAGAGAGGTGATGAAGAAAGGAAGCGGGATGGAGGAGACGCGAGAGGAAGATGAAGGTTGCAGGGAGGAGGGAGGAGCAATAGGAGGGATGACTGGATGGATAAGGAGGTACTCGGACTTGGATGGTCTGGGGAGGAGGATGATAGGCGTTGAGCTGAGGGGGGCGAAGAAGCAGAGGGAACTTGGAGACTGCCCAGGTGCCAGACTAGTCCTGGTAGCATCCACTTCCAATTGGTGCGTGTGATCTCCAAAGCTCCCCACTATGCGTTGATTTTCCATTGGGCACCGGCGAGGCGCTATCATGCCCCACACCCCCTGAATGAGCGTTCAGTCCACGGGTCACTCATCGCGATGGAACTCGGAAGAATTCACCGTCGTCATCACCTGAGTCCGGGACAGGAGAGGGCCTTTCTGGTTCCACGCCATCGGTGGAAATTATGTGACGAGGAAATTGGCCTCAAAGTCTGGTTCAGGAGGAAGAATGAGCAAGCATTGCCTAGATCATTCTGTCATCTCCAGCGTTGGTGAGCAATTCTCAAACAGACCACACGTAGTGTTTCAGAAGTATTCCCATAGTCATGACGACTCTTCTTCCCTTGGCTGGGGAAGAGCCAGCCTGGCAGCCTATGTAAGGTTCGTGCGGAGTAAAGCATTACTATTGTCAACAAGACAGTGTTGGTCTCAGGGGCTTTTGACTCGCATGCTGATCTTGGAGGACGGACTAATTCTCAAGAAAGACTCCCTTGAAAGTTGAAGCTCTCCATATCTGATACAGCGGCACAAAGACCACAGACAGAGGTTGCATAAATGTGAAAACGAACTTTACCAGGCCAAGACAGCCAGTCAACAGTGAGCAGGCAGGGATACCCGGCTACCAGCCCGGGCACAGGGCAGCGTCGTCCCCAGGATCCGACCAAGGCCGAGTTACTGCAGGTCCAGACAGGATCAGCAATCAAGTTCAAACACTTTCTATCTCTTGATTTCGTCCCCGTTTGGCAATTCTCCATCCTGTCTGAAGAACTCCACTTTGTGAAACTCGATGACGGTCCATGCAGCCTGCAACCGTCGATATTATTATTATTAGATAACCAGACCTCGGTGCCTGATGCAGACTCCTGGACACATTCCCAGCTTCTCTGGCCGATGGCGACGCAGGCTGCACAAGTCGGACCAAGAAACGTCAGCAGAGCGCTAAACTTCATCAAGATTGTTGCGCATGTGGGCCTCAGGCCTGCAGGCCAATCATCAATGAGGCAGGGATGGCCAGTCAGCATTGCCCTCGATTGCGCCCACGCCTCAAATTGTCTGTGGTGGTCTGGACGATCTTCTCGCCGGGGCATTATTATTCCATGTTTATTTATTCTGGCTGAAGATAACAATCCATGGATACCAGGATGGCGTGTCAGTAATTCTGCGCAGACGTGCGATCCCACGTTTTGAGACCTTCGACGTCCCAGCAACAACGGCCAAAGCCGACTGCCCTCGAGACTGCCGTGTTCCGCTGATTTGCTGCCATGGCAGCCATGCTGCACAGTGCAGCGGTCTCCGAATCAGTTGGCGCCGATGCGTTAGTGGTAGCTTCACCGCTCAATTGTGTGGCCCAAAGAAGGTTCATGCCTGCAGACGCTCGCCCATCTTTCAACTTCCAACCAAGATCGAGGGGAGGAATCGACATACGTGGGCTGTTGTGGGAAGTGGGAAATCTGCATCTTCCCATTCAGAGTTGGCGAGTCGCATCAGGGGAAAATAAACGTGAAAGTTCGCTGAGTTCATGAACATACGACATCGTGTGATGCTCCTACGACGAAATCTTGCGACCACTCACAGCTTCAACTCTTCACAAAGCAACTTCCTCTGGATCGCTGGACAATAGCTGGTCCAGTAATTCGTTGCAGATTTCCTCCGTTCCGGCAGCGCAAGATCCGATCGTGAGGAGGGAAGAGGACACGATCACCTGTTGACTAACCAGTCTATCTAATTTACCAACCGACGACGAGGGTCAAGAGCGTCCCTTTGAGGAAACTAAACCCGATTCTCAGACGGACTAGTAAAAGAGACTATTGAACGAACAGATCACAACATGGTCGTCTGCTCCCTTACCCCGCACGATCTTCGCAGGGCTTGGTTGGGTTTGAACGTTGGAAGAAGAAGCGCCAGATTACGAAATGCTGATAGGCGAATTTGAATGTAATGATCCTGGGGCAGAATCGCGAATCGCTCATTCCCCGGATTTCGGCCACCACATGATGCCTTGTCGAATTTTTTGGCTTCTCCCCACGTCGGATGCTGGATTCTATACCATCTGGCACCCTGGATGCTCGCTTTCTGGATAGCCTGGGACCTGGAGTAATTTCCAATCGATGGCATCGTTTGGGACTATCGAATTCTTTCCACTCCCCGAATCCCCTCCCCCAGACAATCCGCAGGACCCCATCCCGAGGAATGTAGGAGACGTCCAGACTCCAGCCGTCGAGACAAATTCCAGGCTGAATTAGATCTTCTGCAATGAAAATCCCGCACGGTACGCCCCCTTTCCTGCTTTGCTTCCTTCTTTCTCCAGTTGCCTCCTTTCGGCAACTATCCGCCTGCCTCATGGTTTGTCCAGTATACCTACAGTATGCGGTACATCAGACGATATACTCCTGTCCTCCGTAGTGTTGGCGTTGTCGGTCGGAATGAAGGTTGAGACTTCTGGAAAGTATTGCTCCAATTATATCCTAGACATATTTAACGTAGAAACATTTAGCAGGAGAAGTTTATGTCTATTATTATTACTCATATTGGAACCCGTCTTCGTGTGTCTCAACGACTCTCAAGTAGGAGTACGGAGGGCCGGCGAACTTCGAACCGTATCTACGTTGTCCATACTAGTCACTCATCGGTGGCGGGACAAAATCAGGATGTCATATCGGATGGATATTGTCTGTAAATGCAGTATGTAATATTTGTGTTTATGCATTTCTTTCTCCGTCCTCTCCAACAGGACAGGTCAAACTCGTGCAGTCGATCGGACCATACCCCAATACCCTCGAGGAATTCGCCACCAGCCACCTCACTGCTACAACGTACTGGGACAACGAAACCCGCTTCCACAGCGACAGCATCTCTGTTATCAATTCCAAGCTCATTCCTTGGAACCTTGTTTGTTGTCGTCTGTAAAGTCAACAGCAAGCCTGAGGCTGAGCACTCAGCAAGGGACTCGGACGGTCGGACCAGTACGGCGGACTAAAGTGGCCACTCCGCCATATCAATTTTCTGCTGGCAGAAGGATGATCCCAAGTAGAAACTAAAGTACTTACTTTTATATGGGAGTACATATAGAGGTCTAAAGTACTAGTGTTAAGAGTTAGAGTACTATCTTCCCTTTAATTATTGCAGTGGGCAGTGATTCAAGCAGTGATTCAAGCAGTGATTCAAGCAG